>DVQM01001651.1:0-11548 GCA_018231645.1 Heliconius ricini | reverse complement strand
ATTATCTACATATTGTACTTATACATATTGTACAGAATATATAGACTTCGTAAATAATCACTTTGTGTTTCTCTATTATGTCAAGTATACTAATATAACTTACATTATAATTTATCCCACCCAATCATACTATTAAAGTAGTCGTGGCGCAGGGGCACAAAGTGTGACTGTAAAATCGACTGGTTGTAGGTTCAATCGAGGAAATGAAATATTTATTTACATTTATATTTTCATTCCTTCTCTCTGGTGTCTCTCTTAACACCAGGTTCCTTCTGCCTACCCTGCTGTGTGCGGGATAAAACGTGAAGCTTTAGCGTTATTTTTTTTTAAAAAGATTAATAAACTTTTATACTATTTAAACTACAACACTAGGAAACGACTTCTTCTTAAATTAATTCAATAATACTTCATTTACTGTGTATTCGAGTAGTACGTGTTGATATGAGTGACATACGAATTACATTGTTTGGTTGGTCATTGGCTCTACCAATTAACCACGAATCAAGCTGATTAAAATGGATGTGGCACTCTCCTACTTAAATTAATTTGATTGAAGCTTTGATTTGTTCTTGTTTATAGTTCTAGAAAAACAGTGATGTGGTGAGCAGGTTATTTTTGAAGATATTTCTTAGTATTCTAGTAGCTAAATTACATTTTTTTACTTCACATTGCATCCTTTATCCTTTAGGTATCGATGGCGTATATAGGATAGGATAGCGGATTAAGACTGAGATGACATAACCTTAATGGCAGCCACGATAGCCTCTTAGGGACGTCCTTAAATATAATTCAAATACAGTTAGATTTAAGTTTACATAACAAATTGACACAGCCCGTTATAGAGCAGTAGGTCAGTGTCTGTATGAAAAACGAATGGCAATAAGTTCAATCCTTACTTGGATTAAAACGTAGTTATTTTTATTTTTCCGCTCTAGGTGATGAAAGTATGTCACGTATAAGCAAGCATTCGCGGCCAAAATATAAGCAATATATTATTACATTTTCTATATAAATACAAGAACCGCTTGTCTAATCACTATGTTGTACATAGAATAAACATTTATTTATTTGTAATATTAAACTCAACTATTTGCTTAACAACCAAACATGGCGAAGGAACGGAATGCTAAGTGCTGAGAAAGCTTTCTCTTGTTTTGAATATGTATGTAAAAGTTTGATATAAAAGTGACAACTCTTTTTACCATAATAATGAAATTATAAAAAAGAAAAAGTTTCCTTATTGTATAATGAAAGAATTTAATATTTACAAGGATTTATTAAAATTTAATTAGTAAAAGTTAAGTATATGTTTAAGTGGAATATCAGCAAATTCTACTATTTAATTTCACACCGTATCCAAAAGAACCCAGTGACAAGAACCATTCTCATTCTCCCGCTCGAATTTACGGTGTCATTGAGTGGCGGAAATCATCAATCAATCACGCCGCACTTTGTCTGTGAAATGTAAATAATTAATTCATCGGAGTGGGAATCGCACTCACAATTACCGCGTTGCAACCAGACACTGTACCACTACGTCGCGATGGTCAAACTAAATAACTAGACAAAACTGTGTACCTTACAACTAACAAACTCGTAATACTATAAATACAATGTAATGTTATAGAAGCCAGTCTTAGCGCAGGGTCACAAGCGTGTAACGTAAAGGCAACAAGTTGCAGGTTCGATTTCTCACTAGAGGAAAAGAAAATTTTACATATTTATTTCTTCGCTCGGTGTCAAGGCAAAGCGCGATAAGCTCAGCCACTCAACACGAGGGGAGTGGAGTGTCTACACTCTAAGCTCCCTACACTGCTACAGCATGAAACCGAAGAAAAAAAAGAAAAAAATATATATTATGCTACCTCCAATATCAATATTTATTTAAAACAATTGCATAATACGTCTGGAAGCATTCCTATAGTGATTAATACGTTTTTAATGCACGCCCACGTGGGCACGTACGGTAGTAAAAAAAAACGTCTAGTTGGCTGTGTTGTAATAGTAATATGAAACCTTCTGTAAGTTCAAACAATGATGCCCACTCAAACTATTATTGTCTCCGATTGTACAATCATTGATATATTCTCATAATATGGTGTTGGTGTGCGAAATACACACATGCACAGTATTCTGGCTATATATTACATATTAAACTTTTAGTAACAACGTTACCAATATGATTAATTGTATAAAATAGCTTAGGATAAAAAAAATAAAGGAAAAAGAAATTTTTAAAACATTAAATCTTGTATTTTCCAGTTTTTGTAAGAATTTTGGGAATTCCTATGTTATTTTCATGTCCTGCCACCAACCCTTACACTCTCCAAAACTCTCCGTTTTGGCCCTTTTGATATTTATTGTCTATGTAATAGTTTTAAATATAATAGAGAAGAACATTACACATTTTTCCAGGGGTAGGCAGGGGGAACCTAATCTTAAATTCCGTTACCCTTTGTCTGCCGAATCTATAAGACATTGCGTGTTGAAATAATCTAAAATGTTCAAATAGTCATATATTCTATAGAGAGCCTTGAGCATATTTTCAAATATATTTTTTTTATTACCAAATTCTCAAACATCATAGATACCTACGGGAAAACGTAATCAGTTATATGACTCATTCCTCGTTATTATTATTATAATTTAAAAACGGTTCGACAAAGACAATCTTCTATTGAAATCAGACTTTAAAGGTATTATTTATGCAAGCTTCTAGGACATATTAACAATTTATTTTATTTTTTTTTTATAATTTTCAATGTGCCCACGACTCTGTTGCCCGAACAATCCATATTCTAATTAGATTTGAACAAGACACACAAGAAAACCAATATATATGTAAATGTTTTATTTACATGACAATGTACTGAGATGACATTATATTAGACGCGAAATATGCTAAAGATAAATCTCAAAAATTAGCAACAAAAAGATATGACTACGATAGGTATCGTAACGGAAATGTAACAAATATTTACAATATTGAAATCTCCAAGGCTTAACAGGTATCTAAAGTCTATACGAACACTTGAAATAGGTATACCTATTTATAGACACTTGGGTGGCTAGGGGAGCAATAATAAGGGATTTTTGGGAGTCCTCCTAAGGATTTAGAAGGGTGTCAAAATAAAAGATTAACAGCTTTTATAATGAGGACCAGATTGCAAGTACATAATATGGCTACCTTAAAATAGGCAAATGAAAAATGTTTTTCTACATTACTGGCATCATAAATTATATTTCCGTGTAAACGGTCTGTAATATGTATACGATTGCTATATTCCACAGAAAAAGAGGAAAACGACATAGGAATTGATCTCATATTGGATGACTATAAAAAAAAATTAAAAGATAGTAATACATGTTAAAGGCAGTCGTGCCGCAAGGGCACAAGCGTGTGGCAGTAACGCCACGATTGTGGGTTCAATCCCAACTCAAATGAATGAATTACTATTTATTAACATTTTTACTTCTTCACTCTGAAATTGAAACAAAAACCCGGCTTTGAGTTCCACAATACAAGACGCAATGCTTAGAAAAATTCGGAATTTTGAAAAGTGGGGAAAAGAATTCCCGCTCCCTTTGCCTAACCTGTTAAATGTGGGAACAAAGTGAAGCTGTTTATTTATTATTATTAATAGATATTATTTTCAAAAACACTCAATTGAAATCATCAACAACATAATGACAATCCATCATTACTCCCAAACGTCGTTAACAATTGCGCAATGACCTGTTTTGGTACTGAACAGAGCGCGTGGGTTGATCTTATTAGTTCAACTTGTAATATATTATACTAGAGCTCAGTTACAGCTTCCAAAAATTATATTTTGACCATTTAAATCTTTGTTATGATTCTTTATAAGGTAGCATTTATTAGGTATGTGTATTTATTAAAATATTAATTTTGTTGTTTTGGAAATAGGAAATGTCGAATTATTTTCTGTAAAATAAAATAACATAAATACTAATACTAAGTACAAAATAAGTATATTTAGATATAGTTATATTTAAACTAACTCATTCAAATCACATGTTTACTGTCAAATAATATTAAATTCCAGGCAATTTAACACATCGTCGCGATATTTCATACCAACAAAATATGCAAATGGAGAATTTGAAAAATTACAACATAAAATATATGTTGTAATTTTTCAAATTCTCCATAAGAAATCCAATTACAATTTAAGTGGAACCATCTATGTCGCCAAATACTTGTCTATATAATACTGACTACTTGCTGATATTTTTTTTTATATAAATAGAACTTGCCTCATTCAAATCAGATAGAAACCGAATACATTCATGTGCAATTCGTGTTGAAAAACAAATTTAATATAGTTAAATATTTGTTGACAAAATATGATAAATAGCATTTTCTCGTGCAAAACGATAATTCGAAGTAATTATATTTTGGTAGTGGAAATTTGTAAAACTCTCTTTACAGAGATGCAAAAATTAATAAATTGTAAGAAGCGTATAAAAAATTCTAATTGGCTTGATGAGAACGTATTGCTTTGTGATGACAACGCTTGAACGGTTTCCAAGAAGCGTGGGTTCAAATCCCACTATGTCTTCTAAAACAATTAAATATATTTAAACATAAGTATCATCGTGATTATCATTTCTCTATATCTTCTAGCATTATTTAAAATTCAAAAATTTTATACTATTACAATTCATATCACTGATAAGAAAAAGTCCAGATTGTTTTTGACAAAAAAAAATTAGAAAGAACATTAAAAGTGAAACTCTGCTCTAACAATAAAATATAATGCAAGAGTCGACTTAACACATATCATAAATAAAAATACATTTATTAAGGTCTTACAGCTGTCTATACGTAATGTTAAAGTCATCAAAATACATATTTAATTAAATGGTGCAAAGTAGTTTGTGAATTAAAAATAATTTAAAGCATCATTATGTATAACTAAAAGGGCAAGAATGACGTTCAGCTAGTCTCCGCATCCTGAGAGCTCAAGTGCTGTATTAACATATACAACCTCCTGCAGTTCTCTACTGGTTGCGAATTCCTCTAATGAAATAAAAATTTTATTGACTAAATAGCACAGTTAAAATTATGTGTTTAAAACATTAAGAAAATAAAAAAAAACCAATAGTAAAAATAATAATTGTGTTATATTTATTGTATGTAGGAGACTGGAATCTCTCAAAGGAAATTGAACCCACAATAATCTAAGCTTATTATAATTTATTAACTGTTATTATTAGGAACTTATTACGCCACGTATCCCACCCGCCATTCCAAGAACCAGAATAGACAAAAATAAGATAATGTTAAGACACTACTCTCTTCATTTCCTAATTAATAACTATATAATTTTTGTGACGTTACGTGATGCCTACATTGAAATGAATGTAATTTAATAATATAATCTCGGAGGACATCGATGCCACAACCATCGCGTTTCCAGTCAGACGCCGTCCACTTCACCACGACGGCCACAACATAACTAATGCAACTACAATAAAATAATAATACAACTAATATATATATATATTATATATATATTGTAATTTTTTAAAAACGTTAACCACTTTCGATTTCTAACAATATATATATTATTAGAAATCAGAAATGATTAACGTTTTTAAAAAAATACGAAAAAAACACATATCGTCTATATGATTCTAAACTATTCTGTAAGAAATACTATGTAATTGCAATCTGTGATATGTATCACCTACTAACAATACTTCACACTAGTTTCCTTCCAATAGGGGCCGTCACTTACACGCAACTGTCTTCCGATTGACACAATTCCACTAATTTTATAATTATTTTCATCTAAATCTATCCTCTTTTACACGAGTTCGCTAACAATATATAATTTCGCTACGACAATGTTGAAGCGTTACAAACGTGCAATGAAATCGTCGTAAATTGTAGTAACCGTTGCGAAACCTTCAAAAGATTTGACGGAACTAAGAGACAAAGTTTATGTCCCTTACATTGATGAACGTAAAGCTGAAGAGGTCGCAGAGGGTCAATAGGAAGTCCAGCATAATGGGCCTGTGATTGCGTATTCGAACTTGACACTTCGTAAAGTCAAAATGTGTATATGGAATTTTGTCTGATTATAGCAAATTAAGCCAGAGTGAAAATGCGACAATTGTAGGTTCAAATCTGAGTAGTGAAAAAGTTTTATTTATATACTTGTATAAACTTTTTTATTGTTTACTTGTAGTGCTGTGGATGATTATAGCGAATATGAAAAATACAATCAAACTTATTACTTAGATAAAAAATTTTGAAAATCATATATAATTGAGCCTAGTCGTGGCGCAGGGGCACAAAGTGTGACTGTAAACTGGCCAACTGGTTGTGGGTTCGATCTCCACTCGAGGAAATAAAATATTTATTTATATTTATATTTTTATTTCTTCACTCTGGTGTAGATGCAAAGCGCGGCGTCGAGTTCCGACAGAACTCGGCGGAAAGTGAGGAATATCTTGGAGTGTATTAACCCTAGGTTCCCTCTGCCTACCCTGCTGTATGCGGGATACAGCGTGAAGCTGATTTGATTGATTTTAATATAAAATTGTGTAATTATTTAGAAAAGTAAATGTCACCACACACTTATTTAAAACTGAAGATGTTAAATTAGCAAACGTATGCCTCTATAACGTTTTATACGTAAGTTTATTTGATTGACATATGAATTGAGTCAAAGAGTTCTGACTACTGTCCGCGCTGTGGCGAGGCGGCGGCGTCTTGGATTGGGAAACTGATTTGAATTTATTCAAAACATACTTGAAATTTTGAAAGTTATTCATAATATTTGGTTTACAAATTGTCACTTGTTACGAAGGAAGCTTAAATATTAATATTCCAAAACGATTTCGTAACATTTCTTTTAAAAACGTTTATTAATGTCTATTCTTTCAAAATTACATTTTCATTAATTATGTACTTAGTCTAAATAAATCGGGGATTCCTTTTTTCTTTTTCGAATTGGCATATAAAAATTAATAATATACAACTGGTAATCACACCATTACTGTAAACGTCCTCACACGCTTACTTTACTATGTAATTTTCAATGATAGGAAAACAAATAAAAATCACTTTGCATCACTGTTCCATTGTATAAAGCTATTAAATAAATGTTTTAAGAAAAGATTATAATATTTTATTGTATGTACATTTAATATGAAACCAGTCCTGGCTCACGGGGCACAAAGTGTGACTGTAAACGCGACTGGCTGTGACTTCGATCGCCACTCGAGGAAATGAAAAATTTATTTTAATTATATAATTTCATTTCTTTGCTCTAGTAGCGCTGAGCTCCGTCACCCAACTCAAGAAATTAGCGGAAAGTGGAGAATGGAGTGTCTATGGACTCTAGGACTCTAATGGACTCCTAGGTTGCCTGTTCCTACCCTGTTGCGCGCGAGATACAGTGAAGCTGTTTTTTTTAATAAATTATGAAGTAAAATAACTAAAAAACTAAAAAAGAATAAGTAGTCACTTACGTGTATACAGTTAGTAGCATCCAGCACTGCAGTCGCGCGCCGGGCAGCCACGTGACGTAGCGACCAGTCAGCGCGCTTTCGATACAAAATGGAATATAAAGCATACCACTCTGGTGGCGTTTAGTGAATCCTACTCCTTAGTTTTACTTCACCTATTGGTAACTTACTATTGCTATACTTCCTATTGTAACTGACTAGTTTAGTTAACTCGCGATCGATTAACGTTAATTTCAATAATTTATCAGGTAAGGCCAAATATTGTCAATGTTTTCTATATATAATTAACATTAAGTTATGCGTCTACTTGTCTAAACACCGGCTGTCTGCCGAGCTCAATTCGATCTGTTTCGCAAAGACGATGATCGAGATCACTTCGCGGAGAGCACACCCCAGCATCTTTATTTTATCGTGTTGTTAGAATAAAAATTCGTGATTTGTTAAATTTAATTACAGTTCCCCTAATGTTGACTTTGGTTGTGACTTTTCCATATCTGAAACAATAAAAAAGAAATTAATATTAATTCTTTGGTAACCAAATAAAAAAAATGATAATATCGACACAATACGAAGCATGTCTAAGGCGGTCAAGCGAAAAGTTTTAGGGCAAAATCATAAATAAATCACACCTTCACACGAGCCCGAGTGCCTTTGTTTAAACGCTACCAAAGTATACAAAAAACTTTTATTTTTCTCGCAAGAATCACAAAAAAACCGAAGCGAAGCGCTCCAAGATTGTGCAAGATCACAACAGAAAATCATTAAACAAAGCCTCTGCCAGGAATTGAGGTGTTTATTATATCAGTTCGCGTTCTTTCCGAGTCATGCCGCAAAAAAAACTACATCCCCAGGTAAACTGGCACAATTTTTTTGCACTCCCGGGGAACTTATTACGTGGGATTCATGTCACTTTTTGTAGTGTCCAAGCTAATTGTTGTTATCTACTATCCGCTTGACCGTGGACTTTTTGTATACAACAATAATGGCACTAATTCTTGTGACACCTTCGAAGTCGAAGCGTCAATAGTGAGCACATTGAATGCCATTGTCCCTGAACACCAAGTCATCCGCAATTCCTACCGCGCTTAAACCTTTTATATTGTCAGCTTCAACGATATCTCATTCAGAACCCACATATTTTGCTTCCATTCCACTTTTACGATTTCAATACGATTTTATACACTAATTAACTCTTCCTTTTCGTGTTTGCAATGTATCCGTGTAGGTAACCCGTTTGACTCCCGCAAATTGGACTAATGAGCTAACAAAGGAATCGCAAATTAAATTTCATGTTGCGTATCGGCGTGCAGCAAAGGAAAAAAGTAACTATAAAATATCAAATTTAGAATAGCAATCCGGGCGCGGGTCTTATTATTTTAGCCAACAAAGTAGAAAACCATTTACAATAAATCATTTTGAATGCTTTCTTGGTTCCCATGCGTCGAGCGGGCGACGCAAAGGGTGATTTCTGTCTGACTGTACATAAATAAAGGTGAAGGTTTTGTACGGATCTCAGGTACATACATAGGTTGAGCTTAAGTAACGATTATAGAAATTGCTATGCAAGAAACTTTTCGGTTAACAAGTTGACGTACGCTATGAGAGTATGATTTTCAAGTAATTTCTAATATCTATCTGTACTGGGGGGGCGCAAGTGTCTTAGAGGGAACGAAGTGTCTTAGAGGGAACGAAGCGACACTAGATTACCAGGTTCCGCCAACCCTGGTATGGGTAGGATCCACTATGAAGCTAAAAAACAGAAAAAATATATGTTACATCAGTCTTACTTTTACTTGTAAATCTAAAATGGTAAAATAATAGTTGGAGTGAATAATTAATACAAAGATTATTATATAAAAATTAAGATTTGTTTCTTTTTTATATTTGTTACCTTTAGTATTATTGATTGGCATTGTTTCAATTAAAAGAAATTCGTCTGTTTTATATGGATATGAAAATAATTTACACAGAGAGCGAGCCGCTTCTTTCATAATATATTACGTCACTTCAAGTAGAAGCTAAAATAAAATATGCGTATTTTTGTCTATAGAAAATTTATTTTTTTCTCTTGAACATTGTTTTCGGCTTCTCAATCAATTGATATTTAGTAACGCTAAGTAGCGTGACCCAACACGTTCTTTTATCAGCACTTATAAAAAAAACAAAGAAGATTTCTGTAATAAATGTGTCCCTTTAAAATTAGTATATCTTTACGAATATAAGTAGCAAATAGTGAAAAAAAAATATTTGTGATATTTTTTATAATATTTCAAGCATAGAAGTCTCTTCCATAGTTTTAACTCCACTATACATGGACTTGTGGTTTCGACCACACGTAGTACGAAGTTTACCGAGCGATTAGACGCAGCGGTCTACAGCCATAGCGTCTAATGAAAAACCTGACTCATTTAAATTTTACTGCTAAGACCTAGAGAGAAGTATTGAAACCCGAGAAGTTAATATGTTTTAAAAAAATATTATCATTATTATTCGATTAATAAAAAATCTATAGGAACTTAATATAAAATTGCGAAATGCGAAAAGGTGCCGTTATAATGCAGTGGGAACGTTTCTACCATTTGACTCCAAGGTTGTGAATTCAAATTCTGCTTATTGCGTTTGTCTAAATTAGATTAAGTCAATTTCAGGCTTTTTATTTTAGCTTAAGACATATTTATGTGAAAGGACAGTCATTTTGTCTAATTAAAAAAAATAAGCTTCAAATCAAAAACGATTAAAGATGGATAATTGATGTTTGATATATGACATTTTTTTACGTATTTTACTTTTTTATGTCTAAATCACGTAGCAAATCTGGCATGAAACAGCGACATTGCCCCTGGAGACCTTGCACTTCTAAAGGCCACGACTTCACCCACGTTAGTATGTATTATATAAACGTGTACACGCTTTTCTACTGTTATAATCAAATATAAAAATTATCGCATAATACGCTGAAAAGCAGCCACTGCCTACTTGACCCATTAATTACTTGAATATGCGAATAGAAATGTTTATATAAAACGAACGCGAGAGCTTAATTTGAAGGCAAACTAGACCTCATTTACTATTGATCCCCATAATGAATTTGCATTTTCTGTTTTTTTTTTAAGCCAGCATTATTGTAATTTTTTTACAAAATTGAGTTTTTATTATGTACTTGTTTATTGTACTGATCGAAACTGTTAAAAATAAGAATGTGTTTTTTTTAGCTTCACGCTTGTATTCTAGTGTTAAGACTCTCCGGTCCCGAATTTCCACAGAATTTAGTAAGAATGATTAGTTAAAATGGACTATATTAAATAAATAAATTGGTGTTCAGATATATGTACAAATAAAGCCTTAAATAAAAATATATTAGAGTTAATAATATTAATTTCACTTTTTCTTGAAAAAAATTGTATATGTTTCTTTTTTTCTATTTATTTCATGATTTGATGTCCATTTTAATAAAAGTGTTTGTGTAATTATTATTTTTAAAAAAATATATTTCTTTATTCATGATAGGCAGAGATAACCAAGAATGAGAACACTACGTCCACATTCTATCCAAATTCGAATCATTACATTAGCCTTTGTACATCTCTGTCCGGAGAAATGAGTGAGCCATCGGATACCTGGGTGCCAAAAAGGAGTCTTGAAATAGTCCCGTAAATAATATATGTAAAATTGAGGCTCGGTAGTATAACGTAATTGCCCCAATATTATTCGACCTTTAGGACGTCTGGTATGCCTACGTAAACGGTCCTAATGGTAATAATAAATATATATGTATATATATATATATTCATTATTCTTGAAGAAAAAATAAAAACCGAGCGTTTCTACTTTCAAGAAGGTGAGCGTGTACCTTTATTTGGCGCTCCTTCTAAAAGAGATACAGTCTTAACTGCACTTTAGACTATTAAACTCAAAATTTTAGCTTTGCCAAAATGACATATATGTGGGGACCGTGAGGTTTCAGTCTATATGTTATATAACGAGGAAAAATATATAATTCGTTCGTCCGAGAAACTTATTGATTTTTTTATTTTTTTTCTATATA
>DVQM01001650.1:0-11550 GCA_018231645.1 Heliconius ricini | reverse complement strand
GTCCGCCGCCGCCGTCTTCTTGTCCTTCAACGCGCTCATGCTCATCGACGACCCGCTCGGGGACACGCCCAGGCATTTGATTCCCGTGTTCTAGATCTACTATCTCTATGTACTGGTATTGTAAAGCTGGATAAGTAGAAGGCTCACAGATGATGACTAAGATGTTCAAAATAGAATATCGTCATTGGTTTTTATTGTAGTGGTGAATTCGAGTCTTAGCTTTTCGAGTTTTAACTTTCTATTCGAGTTTCATGTACATATCATGAGATACCATTAAAAAAAATAATTAAAGAATGCAACAGTAAAATAAAAAGAAATCATTGAAATTTCTAAAAACTAAAAGTATTTAAAAGACTTTTATTTTTCAGAGTTGTTAGTTATATGATTAATTCTTTCTATTCTTTTAATTACTATAATTTATAAAGTTCTGCATTTTTCCTAATAAAATAAGCTAAAAAGTCGTTGTTGTAGCATTTGATGCAGTAGATCTATTTTTTTACTATAAACGTTTTCAATTTTAAGCAAATGTTTTTTTTTTTGTTATTTCTTTATAGTTTACCTATCGATTCTTATGCTATTTTTTTATTATTTATTGACAATATTTTTTTTATATTTTTATTGTTTTAACCTATATTTTTTATGTTTTTTAATTATGATAATTATAATGCTCTGTTTTATTATAATTCTTTTGTTTTTATAATTTAGATCAGTGCATTGCATCGTAGTGAACAGTGTTAGCTGTACTTGTGATGATAGTGGGCTCGATCTCTGCGAGGGGTCAGTCAGGGGTCAGATGTGTCAGTGTGTTTGTCTATTTGAAACGCATTATCTTAAAATTAAACGGAAAATAGAGTACCTAACCTAACATTAAGCTGTTTTTGCCTATTTAGGCAGAAACTAAATAGTTTTTGCCATTTTATAAGTCAACAAAAGTTTAATCACTAATTGCATAAAGTGACGTAGAAATGTCCTTATAAGTCAATAATATCTCAACGTTGATGAGTAAAGTCCATTTTTATATTTATACTATATTTAGTGTTGCCAATATTGAATATTAGAAATGATAAATAAACACTAAAATTCAATATAATCTGTATAATTGTACTATTTTAGAGAGTTTAAATAACATTTTTACGTGTAAAAGTAAAGACGGTGCTTAAAACTAAAAATTTAAAATGAAATATATTATTATATAACCAGGTATATTTTCAAAAAATAAAAATGAATGTGGTCTTCTAACTTAAAATTATGCAATATCTAAGAAATTTCTTACTAATTTACTTTAACTTTTAAAATGTTATTTGACACAGATACAAAAATATTTTAGAAAACGTATAAAAATTTAAACGTTTAAGAAAACTCATAGAAAAATCTTCAAGTTACGTCGAAATTCATATTCAACTTATTTATTTCGTTGATGAAAACTAGAGCGCGTACCGTTCAAGCGCTCTAGTTTTCATCAACGAAATAAATAAATTGAATATGAATTTCGACGTAACTTGAAGATTTTTCTATGAGTCTTCTTAAATATTTTTACATACGTAATGTCAAGAATATAATTTTTGACAAAATCAAGAAAGTTGTCCAATTGAAGTTTTTTGAGTTATGTTACATTCATTGTACAAACTTTGTTTATATTATTATTTTTTAAATAAGATAAACAAAGTTTGTAAAATGTTAATCTATATACATTTTGGAGTACAATAGTTTCTTTTTATAGTAATTTGTAAGTAACCTAACAAATATTTGCGCTCCTCATTGTAAGCTGTAAAAAGGCTGTGATATTGTACTCGTGTATGTAAGAATAGTAGATAAATAATTTAAATTTTGTATATTTTGAATTAATAATGCATGTAACAGGCCCTTATTCCAAAGTTGACATGTGGATTGACTTCACTAAGTGAATGAAATGAGTTTTGATTTGAACCCTATTTGGGGGTATTTATAATTTTAAATACTCTTATACATAATCTTTTCCGTTGCTGAGTGACTCTCGTACAAGTAAAAGGCGCCAAAACTCGTACAAGTAACAAAACGATTGGATTTAGAAACTTCAAAATTGGAATGCAGGTCATATCTGCATGGAGTGCGTTAGGGAGTATATGCTCCTCGCATTAAGTGAAGATTTCTTGATATTCCTACAGAAATGGGAAAAATGGGACTTTCCATCTTACGTTTAAAATCCACGCAATTGTAAAATGTATCTGGTCTGGCAACATTTAATAATGTATGGGATTTATATCCATGCGATGTGTTCATACAACTTTTTGTGAGTAAGTTCTATTAACCTTTTATAATGTAGTAATAGAAAAAAATATAATATAATATATAATAATTAAAAAAAACATTGTATAATGTGAATTTTAAAACAATTTTCGAAAACTTTATGTCAACATCATTATTCTTGAAAGTTGTAATAAACGTGTATGGAAAGCCATTGTTTAACTTAAAATTACCTCAATATTTATAAATTGGATGCCGTCGTGCCCGGTGTGGTGGGGCAGCATCTGAGTATGTACTATGATTCTGGGTTTGATTCCCAATGGACAAATAAATTATTTTCATTTCCCCGTTCCGTTCTAGCTAGTAGACAACGTGCGGCGGCAATGTTATGAATTCTAAATTATAATATAGTCACCGTAATAATAATTAATAAAGTTACATTAGGGAATACATTGAACCAAATTATTTCTAATTTCTATATTTTCAATATTATTTATTTTTTTAACTTCACGCTGTAAAGTAGGATAGGTAGAGTGTATTTCCCCAACTTCGAAATTGCGCTATATTGATGGCGATCTTTGTCTTGTTACCAAAGCAAACAAAGAATATAATTAACTCCTTTGAGTTTGAATCCTCGTATGGCCTCGTAATTTGACGTCATTGGTGCCAAGGAGTGGGTTGAGTATCTGTCTACCTCCTGCAAGTTAGAAGCTTAATTACTAGTCCGGTCAAATTCCATATTTTAAAATACTTTCGTCTTCTTAATTTTATTACATATTGCCAGTGTTGTGACTTCTAACATGAAAAAAAAAAACAATAATGGAGTAACTGCCCACCCCGCATTCGTTAAATTTTTAAGGATTATAGCGTACGAAATTATTGAGAATTTATCATTGATATATAAACAGTTCGATATATAAAAAAACCAGTCAAAGGCGAGTCGGACTCACATACCGTGGGTTCTGTACTAAAATTCTGGGTTGTATGACATCGAGTGGTATAATTTAAAACTAATAAACTTAAAATTTGCGGACGTATGCACTCATTATGTTTCAACTACAAATATAAGATTTTGTGGTATAAAAGTCTGTTTCTTTTGGTTGCGTTGGCTTAGAAGTTAGATTTTTTCACAGCTCCAAGGCCTGAGTATTTGTATATAATATACCTCCAAGCGTTCGTGAGGAAATGTCTTGACAGACAAACGGACTAACGGGCAACAAAGTGATCCTACAGTAGTTCCATTTTTCGAAGAAATAAAATATTTAATATTTTCACTCCTTGAGTTTGGTATCGAGGCAATGTCTTTTAGAATTCGGCCTAAAGTGGGCGGCGGAGTGTCTTAACTCTAGGCTCTCTCTGAAATTATCAAGCATCCAGTGTGGGTACAACTAAGTTGATGTTCTAGTATTTTCTACAAACATACTCCAATTATGATAATAAATTTGTCATTTCCGCAGCGATTTGCATTTTGCAATTAACCTAAAAAGATAAAAGAGTTGTAGTCTTAGTAAGTTCTGTACAGATATTGCTCGTAAATTAAATAGGTAATTGGGAAACTACTGCTTATAGTCAGCTTGCAATTGTTTTTTAGTTTCAAACTGTATGCCGCTTATAACAATGTAGGCAGAGGGTCGTAACTTGGTGCATGACACGATCATGGTGCCGACGCACTCAATTTTCCTCACATTTGATGTTGAGTGGTGGAACCCAACGCCGTGCACTGCCTTGTTGCCAGAAAAGTGAAGAAATGATAATAATTAATTCCTCCGAGTTGGAATCAAATCCACATGCTACCTTATCTTTTTTATTTTACTTATTACAACATATTATCTTTATTCTTTATTATGGTATTTGAACCCGTGACTCTTAGGAAACCCTCCATGCGATCATACTAATTAAGCCACACGTTCTCAGGTTTTTTTTGGTCAGGGCGCTTAGACGGCTATGTTCAAATTTTTCTACGTTTTCTTAATAAGTATTTTTCTTTTCTAAATATGGAATACCACTTAAAAATTTAAAAATTGCATCTACTTTGCAGTCTCATATATATAATTAAAAATTAAAATTGTGTCTTCATAAATTATTTGTAAAAAATATATTTCAGATATTAATGTGTTTAAATTCGGTACGAATATACGAATATATGTAGAAGGATTCGATTTCTCTCTGTGACCTCATACCAATATTTTGGTCAAATTGATTGGAAAATGTATGTAATAGGGCTAAAATTTTAAAAAATAAAATAAATTAATTAGCAAGATCGCTTGGGTTACATCTAAAATATGTGGGTTCAAATCCTGCTGCATTCGATATCTCTATACTAATTTTCTAAACAGCAAACTATCCCAATATTAAATCAATCACCCATTTAACTATCAATACCTAAATGTGTGTGTGTAATTTATGTGTGAATAAAAGAAAACCCTAATTATCTAATCAGCATGCATCAGAAAGCTGTTAGACAATGTAGTTCAATACTCGCGACCTACATACACGTACATACATACATATATATAGTAAACAATTATAAACGACGTCGACCTGCCTCCAGCCTGTAGGGCGTAGATGCCCCACTGGCACACTTTGCCCGGCGTTTAGCGCATGTGCAATGCATGAATGGGACCACCCTTGCAATTCAGGGTGGAAAATTTACGTTGACGTGGAAAGATTTGCTTCTGATTTTCTATTATAATTTGATCAATATGTCTTTAATATTTGTTTGTTTTTTGGTTTTTTGATTGGATGGCTGTATGTTGTAAAACTGTGATGGTGTATTGTTGTTTTATATTCATAATAAGTGTTAAATTCATTGTCATTTAGTCTTGATTTGTATTAAGACATATTTGTATTGCATTCAAAATGCTAATTTCCTGTAGTAAATATATATTATAATATTACGTTCTTTGTTAATAAATTTCAAAATCGGGAAAAATACTTTTTTTGAACTAGCAACCCAATTTCAATATAAAGAAAAATGGCCGACTCATGTAACGTCAAAACTCCCTGGGCTACTGACTACGAAAACGTGTGATAATAAACGAAAACGACTAGAGTATCTTTAATTTATTGTGTTTAGTGATCTCAGTGTTCGTGCCTTAGTGTCCACTTTCTCCGTCAAGATATTCACGTCACCGTGGACGACGGAAACATCGAACTGCACCCTCAATTCTGATGCACAGTATGTATTTTGATCACATTTCGCACCTTAAATTACTATTTAAGCTTAAATAAAACATATTTTTGATATCTTTATAAAGAATATATGCTTAATAATTACATATAATATAATATATTTGGGTTTAAAGGTAATTAAGATACATCCTTGGCTACGACCCTCACGAGTTATCATCCTAAAACAAAGAATGAATCAATGATAAAACCATAGCTGATATTCTATTATCGGCGATAAATTAGCTCTACACAATTTAAATGAAAAATACAACAAGTTGCTAGCCTCTGAAGGAATTAGTACCCGTTATAAATAATATTATAGTAAATAAGTCTGTAAACAGTCGTATCGTAATAGTTACTTACATTAATTTTAAATTTAATATTAATTATTGTAAGAATATGATAATTAAAAATAATGCTTGAGTTAGAATATAAAGATATCTATAGTAATTATTGTAGAAGTTACATAGGGCTTATCATTTGATAAACTTAACTAAGTCTATATAAAAATGTATAATATCAAATTTATGTACAATATTGTAGTTTTATTAGTATATGCTTCAATATATTAAACATGGATTGAGTTTTCCTTTTAATAAATAAATCAGATTCTGCTTTTTATTTTTTGTGTATATTAACTTAGTTTTTCTTTTTTTTGAAAAATTTATCTATATTATGTTTCATTTTTTTTGGCAAATATTAATTTTATATAGACTTAGTTAAATTAATACTTTGGTAAATATTATTATTGAAATATTACCCTGCAAATAATAAGTCTTTGTTTTTTTCTATATTTGAATAAACCTGAAAAACAAAATTCATTTCACAATCATATTGTAGTGAATGAAAATATCAATCTCAGGAACCATTCTGAAATTCAATGTTATTCTTTCATTAGCCATTGTGGCCAAATAAAACTGTTATAAATAGCAGGTGAACTTGCAACAAGATGCAGTGTAATATCCAGGATTCCCACTGTTGAGTGGCACCATGCTTTAAATTCAGAAGGAAAACAGAGAACACACTGTCTTAACACTAGGTTTGTTGTACTTACCCTGCTATATACAAGATTAAAATTAAAGCATTATAACAATTTACCAATATGAATATTAAGCATTAACACATAAAAATTTGCACTAAAGGAAAATATATAATTTTTAAATCTATATTCTTAAAATAATTTAAGAATCTATTTAGATTCTATATTTATTTTAAGGAAGTCCTCTAAAATTATGTTAGTTGCACAAATCTGTACACTGATGAGATAGATGTTATACATTCCCCATGATTCACCTGATTATACATAATTGTTTGTTTTATCCCCAATGTCAGGCAAACCAGATTTATGAAATAAGAGTGAATGATTGTTTGTTGAGTGATGGAAAACAATGTCATGTCTTGCCTACAAGAATTTGCAAAAGATAATATTTTATTCCTCCGTGAGGGAATTGAACCTATCACTATTGGCTTACTGTCAGAAATGTAACACATATGACACACTGAGTTTCCTATGAGTCACCTGAAGGATTATTTATGTGTAATATGTTTATATTCTTTCAGTATTTATTAAAGTTTCAAAGGAATAGCTTGTGAATTTTTTTTTGATTTATTTCTTTATAAACTTTTGTTTTGTTTTTGTGGTGTTTTTGTTTTCTTGTGAAAATGTTTCGTAAGTGCGGCGTAATTGGATCACTTTATGTTGTTAGTTTGATTGATTTGAAGTAAGTCACCTTTTTAAGTTCTTTCTTGCAAGACAACAGTTATTTTTCATACAATTTTTACATTCTTGTTCTTTACTTATTGTATTAAGCATATGTTTGTTTAACTTTTTTTTATAATATTGCATTATAATAGTGAATATGAATTTTATTTATATGTGAAATTATTAAGTAGTTTATACTAAAATTGTTCACAAATTCTAGTGACTAAATCTTATATACGATAAATGATACCTTTGTAAACCAATCATTATATTTGTTTTATTCTTGCATTTATTTTTAAATGGCACAATTTAATACTTTAATTGTAAATAGAAAATGTTGTTAAATTATAACTTGAACTTTTTAATTTCATATTTTTTTTGAGTCATAAAAATAATTTTATGTAAAATTGTGTCAAGATTTCTATTAAAATGGCTGATAGGTACAGAACAGGAATATTATATGATCTTGAGTAAAGTGATGACGAAAAAAAAATATTAAAATTAATCATATTGCACAATATTTATAACTTGTTTTTAGCTTCACATGATATCCTGCATACAGTAGGGTAGGGAGAGGGAATCTGGTAACCCAGTGTTAAGACATTCAGGACATATTCCCCATTAGGACACTTCCCTTCCCCACTTTTCGATGAACTTTTGAGGCATTGTGTGTTAAGTGGCGGAATTCAATGCTGCGTTTTGCCTCGTAACTAGAGTGAGGAAATGAAAATATTAAAAAAATCATCCCCTGAATGGAATCGAACCCACAACCGTCGCGTTTATAGTCACACGCTTATGCCCCTGCGCCACGACGGCCTTATACCAACGAGACGGCTTAATATTTAATAACGTCAATAAAAAATTATATAAGAGGAGCTTAAATGATCACAATCACATCGAATTGAATCCTCCTATTTTCTTCGTTCTTATAGAATAACCGTGGCGTTGAGTTCCACGGTTATTCTAGACTCTACGCACAATGTCTTGCACAACACTAAACGCCGGTTACCGTTACAGTTGTCCTGATCTTTCTAGATCTGACGCTTTTTGACTATATAACTATTTTCTTAAGCAAATTGCGAAAAGTATTACAAAATTGCCTTACATCGATTGATTGATACATATAAAAGTTTCACATTTTTTTCTGTATAGCAACGCTGGAGCTCAACGCCGCGTTTTGTTGACCAGAGCAGGGAAATGAATAGTTTAATGTTTTTAGGGTATTTTTCTACCAACTTTGAATGAGAGTGGAGATGCATTAATTGTTTGTATTGGCCATTAAATATTTATCTTAACTTATTTATTTACTTTATTTTGATAATGAGAAATAATGAGGTATGGAAAGTTAATTACTTCCTGTTTACCTTGTCTATAGTTTACATAAACTATATACTACGTACATGAGTCGTGGCGCAGGGGACTAGCGTCTGACTATCAACACCGACAGGATGTGGGTGCGAGTCCCATTCGAGGAAATTTAATATTTATTATTTTTCTGTCTTCGATCCGGTGTCGAGGCAAAGCACGGCGTTGAGTTCCGCCACTCAACACGCAGTGTCTCTTAGTTTTAGTAATAGTGGGATCACACGGCATTTTTGTGCTGTGTCATCCCGGCCTAGAATAGGATCATCCAGGTACTGGTGGTGTCGTAAGAGGCGACTAAAGTACGAGTGGTACGTGTGAAGTCACGTCGCTAGTTGCCATTACACGCATGGGCAGACTTGACCGGATCATTACCATCCCCGGCATTTATACCGGCGTGAAGTAGTGGCTTCATGCCACTGCGTTTCGCATCAGGTAATGCCGGGCTCCGGCGCCCAACCCACCTTAAAGTAACTCCTCTAGTGTTGCTCAGGTGACCCAAACGCTCGTTAGCCGTGTCTTTTCCATAAAAAATATACATACATACATGCATATATCTAAAAAAAACTAAATATCTTCTTATTTTTTAATGCCTTTATGTTGTTTCTCGTATAGCAGTAGTAAATGTTTTAAAAACTGAGTGGTGCTAGGGAATGGGACATATATCAAAATGAGAATTATTATGAATCAAATACGCTTTACGCTGTATCCTTTACATAGCAGGGTAGCCAGACGGAAACCAGTGTTAAGACACTCCGTTCCTCATTTTCCAACCAATTCTAAAAACTTATATTCTCATAATTTAATGAACTAAACTTTTGATAGCGGCACTAGTGATGTGGTTTTAATTGCATAGGACTTTGTTATGGTATATTTTTTTTCGGTTTACCCCGCACTACTTCAAAGAAAAATTATAACAATAACACAAATGATTAATACTTGTATTATTGTATTACACCATACTTATATATGAGTAACTGAAAATGATATAACTTTAGTAAAACCGAAACATAATATATATTATTGATCAGCAGGGTAGGCAGAGGGAACCTAGTGCTAAGACACTCTGTTCCCCATTTTCTGCCAAAATCTGGAGGCATTGCGTGTTGAGCGGCAGGGCTCAACGCCGCGCTTTGCCTCGACACCAGAGCGAAGAAAATGACTCTTCTCGAGTGGGGATCGAACCCACAACCAGTCGGTTTTAAAGTCCCATTTTGTGCCGCTGCGCCATGACTTACCTTTAGGTAAAAGTTAATCAACACATAATAAAATAGTAACTGGTCGCTGTTTGCACATGGGAGGTATATGAAAAATATATAATTAGGTTAATTTATCAGTGTAATAGAATCAAAAACAATGATTTTTTTGTCTGTTTATATTGTATTTTGGCAAAGTTCCCATAATATTTAGTGTTTGTTTTATTTCAATCGGTTCATAAACAAAAAAGTTATGTCAATATAAACTGTTTTGTTCGACAAAATTACTATAAAGTTTCTGTTTCATGAAATTGGCTGAAACTTTAGTTTTCAGTGCTTACGCTGACAATATAAAGACTAGAACACGAAGGTATTTAATATTAGTAATAAATAATTGAAAATTGTGTAGTTCACTAGTATGCTGTAAAGTTTGTCTTTTTATACCTATAGGTGACCTTTAACTGGCTAGGCTGAGAGAACGTAGTGTTAAATTTCTTTACTTTCTGCCCTTATACAGTAACTGCATGTTGATTGGTGCAAGCTTAAGTCGAAATTAGCGTTTATAAACCGAAAATTAATCCACTCATTCAAATAATATTTATCGTCTCACATAGCCCGCGATCCCTTTCATTGTCATGACTGAAGAAAAAACTCTTTTTGTAGTAATATAAAGAGAATCTAGTGTCAAGACACTCCGTCTTCCTACCGAATTCCAGACATTGTGTATTGGGTGGCGGAACGTCAACGCTGATTGTCCCAAAAAAGGAGTTCAATATTTTTTAAATCATTTATATTACAGGATGTAAATTAAAAGTTGTTAAGTGTCCAGGAAGTTTATTTTTAATAACATTTGTGGAATGGCAGGTTATCAAATGAGCGAATGTTACTAAGCTGCCTTGGTTTTTTTTTAATATGAAGCGAGTTTTTGAAAATAGCATGTTGTATTAGTAACGAAGCATGAGTAATGTTTGGTTGTAAAAAAACTGGCTTTCGCTGGCGGCTTCGCCTGCGTGGTCAAATGGAATTAACTAAGAGTTGTGTATGAAACATGTAACTTATCACGTTTCAAGTTCCCTATGTAGCTTTGACAGGTTACAGTAGGTTATGCAGAACCGGTTATCGTGATGGGCCTAATATATAGCTTATAGCCTTTATTTCTCGATAAATAGGCTATCCAACACAAAACTATTTTTTCAATTGGAACCAGTAGTACCCGAGATTGGCGCGTTTAACAAAACAAACTCTTCTGCTTTATGATTTTAGCAGAGATGTGTCATAGAAAGAATTGAATCTGCAACCTTGAGCATAATGATGCATATTCTAAGTACTGCACGCGTTTTATATATTATATTTTTTATACATAGTTAAATCGAATTCTCCCTTCTTGAAAATTTGGATGATGACATTTTTTTCATGACAATAATCGTTGATTCGTATTCGTAACGTGTTGTTTTTCAAAGATTTCAATGAAATTTGAATGTTCAAACAGTTGTGTGTTCGATTCTCACTCAGCGGGAATTATTTTCATTTCCTCTGGTAAAAAAGAGCGAAAGAGATACGTAGCACACAATGTCTTGAAAATTAAGCGGCGCATGGGAAACGCAGTCTTAACAGTAGGTCCCTTTGCCTACCTTGCCATATGCGGGATACAGCGTGAAGGTAAAAGAAATATAAAATAATTTTTAACACCATTGTTCATGATCGGGTTATGAGAGATTTTATAATTTTTACATGAAGCCAGTGCCAGTGAAACAGCAGGTAATTTTTACAAGCAATAGGAATTTTATTCATTACCTAGGTAAAGTATGTAATGGATAATAATATTCATAAATCATCCAGAAAGGCCAGTCGTGGCGCAGGGGCACAAAGTGTGACTGTACAATCGACTGGTTGTGA
>DVQM01001649.1:0-11550 GCA_018231645.1 Heliconius ricini | reverse complement strand
TATATATATATATAAAAGTTATATTATATAGTGGCCAGTCGTGGCGCTGGGGCATAAAGTGTGGGGCATCAGTCGAGGTAATTTACATATTTACATTTATATTTTCATTTCTTCGCTCTGGTGTCAAAGCGCGGCGTTGAGGCTCCACCACTCAACAAAGCCTCCAGAACTCGGCGGAAAATAGAAAACGGAGTGTCTTAATACTAGGTTCCCTACTTTCTACCCTGCCTATCCTGCTATGTGCGGAATACAGAGTGAAGCTGAGAAAAAGAATAATATAGGTATATTTTTTGTAAATTAAATTTACTACACGATAACCACTAATAGACATTGGCCTTGTGTGGCCATCTGGTTATTTATGTTTCCACAACTGTTCGCGAAACTCCACCGAGATTGTTATATTGTGTAGGAAACGATGCACAAACACTATTTGCTACTAAAATAAATTTGTTTGTTTAATTTTGTTTTCATGGTTGGTACCTATGGGGAGTGTACGAAAAATTTAATCTTACAAATTTAATCTTTTGTCCTACTTTGTATATGATTTTACAATATTTATATGGGTTTTTAACTTTCTGCTGAAGGTTAAGGCTTTTTTGTAAGCATTAAGCTTACAAAAAAGCGTACGTAAAAATACACGATTTGATCCAGCAACCGTCTCTTATATCAACTAAATACGTAACAACGGCGTCGAGCCGCCAATAACGTTACGTCATAAACAAAGTTAAAGTAAAATAATCATCAACTATTTATATCAACTTAATAAATAAAAAAATACTCAAACTTAACATAAATTAGCAAAAAAATCCGCTAAGTACGCATTATTTTTACGTAAATACATTCGATTTGTATTGAAATCTAATAACTTGTTGATAAAGAGTAGCACCAGCTCGGCACTTAGTTCTTACGAACTGCTCTATAAGTAATATGAAATTGTTTTGTTATTATTAAGGAATTCGTCAATGGAACTGCGTATTTTGCTGTACGGGTGTGTAGTTTCTGCGGAAATGCTGAAATATAACCTTATTTTTATACTATTTTGTAGCGAGAATATTGATAAATGACAACATACATTGTGTTGTCCCGTTCTTATTTAAACTTAACAACTCAACTCAACTTAACACTAATACAATCTCGATTGATTTGGATTGATTCTTATATCCCTTTGACATTCATTACTTGGATTTATGGAAGATTGCTCCTGTTAGTTTATTTTAATATTCTCATTAATTTACATAGATTTTTCATAACTTTTAAGAGATTTGGCTAATTCCATTTCAGTTATAAAAATATTCTATTACAGTAAGACAACTTTGCACTATTCGCAATTTTTAAGATATTATACGAGTATGTTGTCCTTATATGATATTGCATAATGCGACATAACGCCGAACTTTGTTAAGCTAGACTGACGAAACGATAGTAGTATTCAAAAATAAACCAAAAACTAAGAGAAAATCAAATCTAGAACCATGCCGAACAGGCACTTGCCAACTGTGCCACTGTGGTGTCAAGATTCTATTTGCAAAACGTAAACAAACAATGATTAGAAAAAAGTTACGAGAGTCTTTAAACATTAGAAGCTATTCACCTTTGGTATAATTTGCAACAGATGATCTTGGCTGTGACCCAGAAATAATATTTTGGATTATTTATACAGCGATGAGTCCCGGTGTTTGAATATTTTTGTAGATTTTTTTTTTTTTTGGTGTTGAGTCTACTTTTAGCTTAGATTTCAGTGACTGAGGCACAATATTATCTTATTTATAAGTTCTCGTACACAATTTCTTTAGAGATCGATAATGTAAATCCTAAAGCATAACAAAATAAAATACTTTTATTTAAGAAATATAAATTTTATTATACTTAACGAAAATTAAATATTTTTTCTAAAAAAAATTAAACAGATCTATAGGTAGGTACTTTCTACTTTCCAATCCTGGGTGACCACTGCGGTTTTCTCATTGTATAATGTAAATAATATATAATTTCAACAAAAGAAAATTTCGTATTTCTCAAAAACTTTAATCTAAAAATGTCAAGGTGACATGGCAAACATGATATATTTTTATATTTATCTTTTCGTATTCGTGGACCACCGCGCGCTATGATGTCATACCAGCTTTGCGCTATGTTAACAGACTGCTAAATACGTACGTATTTTATTTAATGGTACTTTTAATAGTATTTTCAAGAGTATTCAGGTCATGAAGATAATCCTTCCTCGCTTTGTGGTTTCACGTTATAAAATAATATGGTCTACAACAAACTTTGTTCGTTACGTGTTGTATAAAAATAAAATAAACTTAAACATAGTGTACAAATTTATTAATTTACTCTGGTGATTTTTTTATGTCGCTAGAGATTACTTATTTCGTGACAAATTGCTCTTTTCACTGTCTTATTTTTTTTTTATATTTAAGGTAAACTTTACATTGCACTCAAAATGTATTTATAAAAAATATTTGAACAAAACCGATATTTCTTATAGAAATAGTAGTAGGCTTATAACTTAGAAACTTACTTATAACAACTAATGGAATGATTCCAAAAAACTATTGTTATCATCAAGAGATAAGTTCTTATAGCCTTACATACAGCTTTACTACAGTTAACGACGAAACTATGCTAATTTTATCACCTGACCTTGAATATTTATGATGTTTTGGTATTCAAATAGAGATATCGATGAATAGAGTAAAATAAATAATAACTTATTAAGAATATTTTTGTACGTTTTCTAAATAAGTATCTTTCTTTCCTAAGTGTGGAATAACACTTTAAAAATGTTATTTAAGTCTTTACTATTTAGATTAAAATTTTATTAGAATTTAAATTTCGTTGTATTTACATGATGAATGTATTTATTTATATTGCTTTCAATTTGAGGTATAATGTCAAACTGTTCACGGGCTAAGGCTTGGAGTTTTGTCACTCAATACAATATTTCTCAAATTCACGGGAAAAGAAGAGAGCGGAGTGTCCTAACATTTATCTGAAATCTAAAGAATATCTAAAGATAAAGGTTGTAGGAATGTAAAAAACAAATAAGATTCATTTTTTGTTATTGTTTTTTCTTATTGGTGATCGATTGTACTATCAAATACTTTATTTAAAACTTTTATATTTAGACCTAACAATATCTGGCTGCACGTCACAATATGCGTATTGTGTTGTCAAAACTTTTAAACCGGCACGTACGTACGATTCTAGATAAAAGAAGACAAATAACAATGAAGCTATTGTACTGAGACTGCACTTAATAAATAGATATTTCGTATGTAGATAATTAATTGGTTTTGTACAAATAAATGGTGATAACCAGTTCCAATTTTGTTTTTGTATTAGCAATTTACATGAAGGTACGAGTGTACGATTTTGTAAAAAATAGATGACAGGTTCTAAAAACTGTTCGTATTTATTACTTTCTTTATATAATCTAGAAAGTAAGGAGAACTAGTATTCTGTTTGTATGATAGCAAAGTTCGGTTAATTAGTTATTATTACGTATGACAATAAATTAATCATTCGGAGAATTTTTAAACACCGATACTTATTTTGCTTAGTTCAAATATTGTTAAGATTAATTTAAAAGGCAATAAATAATGTAATTCTGATTGAGTACTATGTGCATCTTCATAATTGAGCTGAGCGAAGACGAAGCTCTTACTGTTTATAAGTGTGTTTAGTGGTAATGCTACTCCTAGACCGTTAAACCTGAAGCTAAATGGTAAAAATGTGTCCCATAAAGTTAAGCTGTGGAACGTTTTACATTATATTATATAAATGTCAGTTTTAAAGTGATTTTGTTTTAACTACCTGTTAATTTTATTTAAATTACATTGCCCGACATAGCTATGCTCAGCTCTACCCGCCGTGCACAGAATGTGGCGGATCCTAGTAGGTATATGTTTCTTTCGCTTTGTGCGAGCTGAAAAAAATCAATATAATGTAATGTATATTTCTGTTGGCTCATTACAGTCAATATTGTGATTTTTTTCTAATCTAACCAACGAAAAATATTTCGTTCAGATTGAAAATAATCTATTATCTAAACAGAGTCAATAAATATTGTACGACAAAAAAATAGGCCACCTTATTTTTGCCACATTACACGGTAATGTCTCAATATTCTGACATAAAAAAAGCTAAATAAAAAGTCTTAAGCACTCTAACCTATTTGTTTATTTTAAAAATACTACTGTCCCATTTCTAACAGTATTAAAAGTTTCATTTAATCATATGAACTAAGTGTTCAGCACACAATACAAGGACGCTATATTGTATTATTGGGTTAGTATTGTGATTTAAGTTGGTTGTTTGGTTAAAGTAAGCTTATGTTCTCTTCTTTTTAGAATGCTTCTTGATAAACAAAATCAGCTTCACGCTGTATCCCGCACACAGCAGGGTAGGCAAAAGGAACCTAGTGTTAAGACGCTCCGTCCCCCACTTTTTGTTCAATTCTGGAGAAATTGCGTGTTGAGTGGCAAAACTCAACACCGTGCTTTGCTTAGACACCAGGGCGAAGAAATGGAAATATAAATTTGAGTAAATATTTCATCTTCTCGAGTGTCAGTGAGAGAGTCACACTTTGTGCCCCTGTGCCACGACTGGCCTCATCACTTCTTATAAAAATAAAACTTATTAGTTACTTATTAAGGAAAAAATGTAAACTTTAAGATTTTTTTTATTTGAGTAAATGCGATGCGGCATCGCATCGCACAGTGTCTCGAAATCGTGGAAATGGGGACAAGGCATTATCTTTACACAAGATTTACTCCGCCTGCTACGTGTTGGGTACAGTGTGAAGCTAAAAAATATGATTGAGCCTTCAAGGTTTTTTGAGGCTAAAACTATAACATAACAGTAGATAAAAACAACAAAAAATAGAAATTATATAAAATTATGATAAATGATATTTTTTTAAATACAATGGTTCTATTTAAAACACATTTGGTACCCTTTAACTGTCTACGGAAGTCGGTATATCAAAGCGACACGACCTTTAAACAAATAAAATTGTAATTTTTGCGAATATCCTGGAAACGTTATCCGTTTTTGGACTAAATTGCTTAAACAAGGCCAAGGTTTATGGTACTTTGATATCTTTATTATGTATCAATGAAAGCTGATTCATTGAATTAACAAAAAATTCATTGAATTAACGAAAATTATTTAAACTGTTATAATTAATACAAGCTTTTTTAAAACAAACAACGTTAATAGTTTTTCTAGTGTTACGTTGAATTCCTCCATATAGAAGAAGGACTCCGTCCTCTACTCTCCACTCAATATTTCGCGACGCGCTTTGTTTTGTTACTAGTTACCAAATCTGTGGGCTTCTGGGCTTTATCTTTACACAGTATATTCTGGTGTAAATGTTCTTTTTTTTGCTACTTTCTTCGGGCAAATTTTGTGTTAATAAAATTTCAGGGTGGGCAAGTCTAGGCTATTCTAGGGTGCCTTGGCTTACCAAACCTCTTCTCTGCGGTCTCCTACGCCCGAATACTATATATTTTATAAAAGGTGACAGTTTTCTGATCTGATTTTCGTGCACATCCCAAGCGACGTGACGCTTAAAATCGAAAAATATTTATTTCCTAAATTAAACAAGAAGGAGTGTTTTAAATATACCTAAAAATATATATTTGTTTCACAGTATAATAAAAAACATATAACGATAAGTACATTTATAATAGATATCTTTATGGGATGAGCGACATCTCATCCATTCAGTCTGAATAGCTTGCACGATACTTGAATTATGGTAGTCTACCTTGATTCGTGGAATGCATTTAAATGGTATAAATATTTGGCTTTAAAATTCTTAAATCTTTACACCGGCAGAGAATATTTATTGCATATTTACTTTGGAAATATAAGAAATATTAAGAAATTGATTACTGTTTTAATGTAATAATTTATTTACTATCAAAACGTGCATTTATTCCACTTGAAACGTCTCTTGGATCTGTGGTTAATTTTTGTTTTGCATATATTCCGATTAAGAAAAAATTGAAATAAACGTATCTATTTACTTTTATGAATGTAGTATATACATAAATACAAATTAACTGAAACTGATTTTATAGTGTAATTATGACCTTGTTTGCTATATATGCACAATACTCTTTTCTTGTTTATTTATTTACGGAAAATATATACGGTCACGCATGAATCATAGGAAAGCCAAGCCATTTATGACTAGGGTCATGATGTGATAACTGATTTGTCTCTGACATACATACATACATAAATAAGTATAATATCTTCAAATTATTAAAATCTGACAACGATTCGATTTATTGCTTTCGTAATAATATCTTAGCGGGGTAGTCAGAGAGAACGGACCGCTAAACGCTACGGTCTCTACATACCTCTCTCGCCTCGTCCACTATCATGAACATCTTCATACATGCCCTCATGCTTTTTACATGATCTTCCTTCATTATCTTTGATACTGTGTTTTCGAAGGTCAACCGAGGTCTCCCCCTACCTCTCTCACAAACTATTCTTTACTTTACTAAGTAAAGTATAATAATATCCGTAACTTAAATAAGCATATAATTTGTATAAAAATATTTGTAAAAGAAATAAAATATTCCACCTCCGCTAATCTTAAGAAAATATGTTAAATCGTCTTAATAAACACACCTAAAGCGCCGTTTGTATTTCGCACACATACAGTATTTGCTTTACAAGTTTGCTTACGATCATATTTCTTAAGCGTGATAGAGACCAGCTTGATGTATAGTCGTGATCGGATAAGGTGAATAATAAGAATATATAAATTATTTAATTCTTTTGCATTGTTAGTTGTATAGCACAATTGAAAATAAGTAAGAAAAACCATTTTATTATAATTTTGAGTTCAATTTTTATATTAAGTAATGACAAAATTTGAGTGTGTGAGAAAATCTCTCTACTTTCTCTTTCCTCATTTCGTACTATATTTATTTATTTTAGAGTCACGCTGTATTCTGCACATAGCAGGCAGGCACAGATAACTTAATTTTATGATACTCCATTTTCCACACACCATACTATAGATATTTTCAAGATATTGCATACTAAATGGCGGAACTCAACGCTGCGTTTCGTTTTTTCACCAGAGCTACGAAAAGAAAATAATTCAGTAACTTGAGTGTGATCACATCGAGTCGAATTCAACACCCGTCGTTTTTACATTTTACACACTGTGCTGCGCCACGACGGCCTCTACTATAAATAATTATAAATCCAATTACGAATACAAAAAACGTAAAACTTGACTCTATCCAATTTCGAAATACGATGAAAATAGAGAGCGGAGAATAAACAGATATATGGGAAGTCTATCTCTGTCTAATCTGGAAATAGCTATTGACTTTAAAAAGATATTTGAGCACGGTAAAAATATATGCTTGCACACTTACACGTGATTCAGTGACTATTTTCGCTTCGCAGTACATCGAGTTTGATGTATAAATACTTGAAGGCCATCAAGATGCTAATCTAATTAATATATTGATGGTAATCGTTATTTACTTTTAAAAAAAAACTTTTTGGTTTTGGTCATCTGAATATGTGAGCGGCTACGTTGCGGATATCGGTTTACAGATTCAATTTTGAATCTCTATTAGTTCTTTAAAGATGGTACATGTAGTTATTATTTAATTTTTCATTTTTCTGCTTACTTTCAAATTGTACAAGAGCGCTTTAAATACAATAATTATTCAAGACCTAAATTTACGTTACACATCCATTGGAAATTCATATTAAGGAAGTATTAGGCAATGTCGAGGCAAAAGATAGATTTAGTAGATTATTGATTATAATGTTTATTTAAAAAGTTAGATAAAATCAGGACTTCAGATAGCAATATCACTCACAATATTTACAATATTACATAAGTTCAGATAGGAAGCATATGTAAAAATATAAATATATATACTTAGACACGTATACTTTTGACTTATTTTATTTATATTTTCAAAATGTTTTTATATTTGTATAAATAACAAACTACTTTCAATATTGATACAAGTTTGTAGGATCAGGAATAATAAACCGATACGTTGTTTTTTCCCACATAGCAGGGTATGCGAAGGGTACCAAATACTAAGATTTCCCCATTTTCTCTCCACTTTTCCCACGTTGAATGGCACAATAATAATAAAAACAAAATTTTAATATAATTTCAGAACGCAATTCATGACTACATCATTTAACCTCTGTCACGTACGTTATATGAATTATACATTCGGTATTGCTACTGGTCATGGATTTATAAAACGAGATAAAGCAATTTTTATTTGTTTTCCGAAAAGTATTATAATACTAGTATTTTGGTAATTTTACATAGCTTAAGAGTATGGCTACCCTAGCCAGGGGGAACCTGGGACCAAGGGAACCGAGTGGAAAAAATTATCTTCTTACAATAAAATGCATCATAATTGCATTTTTTAAGCCTTTTCACGTAATGTATGTAAACAACACGCTTATCAACTTTCTTACGCGTAAATAATAAGTTTTCCATATAAATTGCATGTAAGACCCAGTTACCCACATTTTACTAGACTAGACTGTTTATTAGGTATAACAATATCAAGAGCGAAAGGAGTTGATAAGATAAGATTTTGGTTCTTATATTATTTTATTATATCTTTTGTAAATATTATATGTAATTGATTGTGGCAAATAAATATCAACGTTAAATAAGTGCTTTCATTTTACTATATTCAATTAATTAATCTATATTTTTATTGTTTTTATCTATTATTATTATTGTATATACTACGTTCTTTCAAGATATTGTTTTGTCATTTGTTTTCTTGTTAGCTTAAAATTTTATATAAGTATATCTAATCCGTAATTTGCACAGTTTTCCTGACTTTGGAATAGTCTAATTTTAGGTATTAAATATATTTGTTTGGCTTCATGTTCTATCAAGCATCAGCAACAGTAGGGTACCTAATTTCTCAAGGGGAAACTACCGTCTTCCCTACACACACGGTGTCGCTATAAAAGCATTAACTTATATTCGAAAAAAAAAACGTCTAGCGGTAAGTTTCTCCATTCCCAACTTTCTGCTCAATTCGGGTTATTAGTTTATCGAGTAGTGAAACGTATTGCCACACTTTGTCTTGTTGTGAAAATAAAAAAAAAACATTTTCCTAGAGTGGAAGTCGAGTCCTCAATTGTTGCGTTTTAGTCAGACGCTGTGCTACTATGCCACGACGGCCAAGTTCTATTATCGTCTCTTTGTACACAATCTGTGTCGCAAAATAACCGATAGGTTGTACGCAATAGAAATCATACTGATAAGACACTAAAGAGTCTTATGCTAACCAACCATGATATTTATCAAAATACTATATACTAATGTAGTCTACAAATACAACTAATGTAGTCAACATTCCAATGTGATAAGCTCACAATAAATCGGTTATGAAATATTTATTCAGCTGTTTTCATAAGCATATTTAGAGTTACGTAACCGAACTGCGTTTTTCATACTTATTTTTTTTAGCTTCACGCTGTATCTCGCACATGGCGAGGTAGCCACATGGCACCTGGGAAACTAGTGTTTTGATTTTTTATTACTCACTTTAAGCTGAATTCTGAACTGAAAATATTAAATATTTAATTTCCTCGATGAATCTGTGGCTTTTACGATCACATATTTGGGGCATAAATATGTGATGCGCCACGATTGGTCTCGTTACTTCGTACTTACTCCTTGTTTTTATATATTTAAAGACTTATAATTATAACTCATACAAGAAGGTTTCGTCTCCCTGCTTGTTTCGCTAGCCAACTAAGAAACAATAAAATTAGGACGTATTTATTGGGACTAGAATGATTGTATATTACATTATATGCTATATTAATCATAAAAATCAATCGCACGAAACTTTTTAACTTTAATATAAAAATGAAACATTAATTTATAAGTGAAGTTGACTTTAATGCGTTATGTTTCCATTGTATTGCTACTGGTTGTTTATACCTGCGTCGAAGAGATTGTCTTATCTAAAAAATAATGCCTGCGATTGACACGATTGTAATAAAATGATGAATGATGATGAAATGTTGTAATAAAATATTTAAATATGATATAGTAAAATTAAGTATAATAAACATAAACAGTAATACTAACTTAGTTTCATGCTGTATCCCTAGCGGAGTATTTAGAGAACGGAGCGCCAAACGCTACGTTTCTACATGCCTCTTTCGCCTCGCTCGTTGTCACTAACCTCTCCATACATGGCTCCGGAAGTCCGTATGTGTTTTACGTGACCTTCCTACAGTATCTTTGATACTGTGTTTTCGAAGGTAAACCAAGTCTCCACCTACCTCTCCATTCCTTCATTACTTATTCTTCCGACTTGGCTAAACCAGCTGAGCATGTCTTTCTTTGTCTGAACAATCGTCCCCACGACAGTAGCTTTTACAGTCGCAAGCTTGTGTCCCTGCCAATGGTACGCTATTGGCAGGAACACAATCTCGAGATACTTTCTGAGAACATCTCTCTGGACTTTGAACAGATATGTTCGTGTAAATTATTAATTTTCCCCAGCTACGTCCCTACATTGCCCATGGCCCCTGCTCATCTTATATTTTACAAATATTGTTTGTATTTGTTTGTTATAAGTAACATTTATTTATGTATTTTTGTCCACAGTGGTATATTGTGACTACAGTGGCTCGGGCAGGGCTGTACAATGGATAGAAGATTACATTGAGCGCGACGTGCTCCCAGCGCACGCGACTCGTTGCACTGCTCTTTCCGTTACTTCTGGACAAAGTGAGATTTATAGGTTAGTCAATTTTACTTTATAAAATATATATTTACTTTATATTTATTTCTGTGAGAGTATTGTAATTGAAAAAAATGAATTTTACTATAAATTTTGTTGAATAAAAGTTAAAAGTTTGTTTATTTTGGTTTTCTTTTTTTTGTGTTATTTAACATAAAAAAATGTATTCTTTAATTTTTTAACAATTTTTATTTGTCAACTTTGACAATAAAAATCGTTGAATTATCATCGTGATGAAATGAATAGGTACTGAGGTTTCATACTTATGGACTACCCCTTGATACGTCGATTGAGTTACAACCTGTTTATATAAATTTATAAATGTACATTATAACAGAATTAAGAAATGACATAATCAAGTTGAGATTTCGACAAATATAATGTTAAGATTTACGAAGGTATATAGAATTTTGTTTTAAGCTTTACTTAACTTTTCTTTTAAAGTCCAGAACACTAAGGTAGGTACTACACAAAGTACCACTCGTTCAAAAGTCGCTTACTTATTATAAAACAACAAAATGAACAGTTAAGAAAGCAGTTAAGAAACAAACCCATGTTAAAACGACTTAATGTATTCACGTAACGTTATGTACCTAAGTCTATTTTTTCGGAAGACCAACATTAGTTAATTTAAAACGTTATTAATTAAAAATAATCTACGAAATATATAAATGTTTAATAAATAATAAATTCAGTATATATCTGTCAATCAGGTCGGAATCCAAAGAAATAATTCGTAACACAGTCG
>DVQM01001648.1:0-11556 GCA_018231645.1 Heliconius ricini | reverse complement strand
AATTATAATATATATATATATATATATATATATATAACTTTTTTTTGTAATAATGATGATAAATATACTCAGCTTACGTAGATAACAATGAGCTTATATCGCAAAGTAGGCAAGAGAACCTAAAATTGGGATCGAAGCCACAGATATCGCGCTGACTATAGTCAGGCGCTGTCCTACTGCGCCACGATAGCCTGAATGACTAAACGAAAATACGTATTTGAAGTAGTTTACCTTAAACTACCATCCCGAGTATTTTTTTATATTTATCAACTGCACCGTACTGGTGTTGAATTCTTTAATTCACGATTAACAATGTCAATTAAATATAAAAGGAAAAGTCCTTGATATAGTTAGCTTTTCTCGTGACTTAGTCCGCCGCTAATAATTTCATCTGCAATTACAAATGAAGATCATATTAATTACAAGAAGTACCTAAGTATCGATTGATCCGTAATTCAATCAACTCGAGAGGTTCAATAAGGTCAGCAGAATTATTGAGAAGATCTAAATATGTATACAGTTTTTTACACCTTCATACTTATGACGATTTAAAATTACATTTTTTTTCTGTTTAAGTATTTTGTACAAAACCATTGTTTAATTTATTTTCTAAAATCTTTAATTTGTTGCTGTTGTTGTGGTTGCACCTTAACTTATAGTTTCATAATTCTTTCTTAAGTTTTGTAATGATTTTCTTCTTCAAAATATATTCCTATTTAGCTTTAAGAATCATACATAGTTAAGTGTCGTACTTTGTATAACACTATTTTGTGGCTTCACGCTTTTTCCGCATATATAATCAGAACACACAGAAAACCTAATGTCAAGACACTCTGTGATTCGCTTTTCTTCTGAATTCAAGACATTGTGGATTGGTAAAATAACATATTTCCATTTTCCAGCTATGGTAAACTAAACTCTATATATAATTAATTATGCGATTGTACGATACAATCTTCACGTTTTCAGTATTGTATGTACATAAAAATTAAAAATTGTATAATTCATACAATTTTCAGTATACTTTCTTGCAATACCTACTCATTATTTACTTAGATACTCATTTAATTTGATTTTTTGATTTGATCACAATAATTGTCAATCCTCACAGTTTAGAAGCGATGTGTTATCAAAATATCGATTTATTTTGTTATCTCGTATTCCAGCATATTTTAATACGCAGCTGATGATACATTCAGTACACTTTTGATAGCGTTTCTAAACATTGACTAACTTTTTAACGGTATATTATACATTTTGTTACATCAATAAATCCAATTTTTTTTATATATATCCAACTGAAAATAAAATGTAGGATAGATAATTGTTTAACTTAGCCTATATTGATCATTTCCCTATTATTTAATATATAATATATTTTTATTCAGTAATATATAAACATAATAGTATATAATTCAGGTCATTTTATTTCGTCATCTGACAGGCATTTTGCTTCAAACTTCAACCTGTAAATATACAGCAGGTGCAATTCACGATGCTTTCACAGAAAAGGATAAAAATATAGGAGATAGATACCACAATACGGTAGGCAAATGGAATCTGTGAACCTAGTTTTAAGTCAACATATTGCTTTGGCCTCTATATCATAGCGAAATGAAATTATAGAATATTTCCCGGAGTAGGGTCGAACCCTCAACGCTCTTGCCCCCGCGGCACGACGATTTCATTACCTTAAAATTAAAAACTGTTCAATCCGTTGTACCGACTAGCTAAATTACATTTCACAAATCTTTAAAAGCTTTTAGGTAAGCTTTTACATTACAGTAGAGCTAAACAAACCCCATAATTTGTTTATCAAGAATAAATTATAATGGTATCTAACTTATATACTGTAGTAGGCATCAGCCAGTAGAATATTAAATTGTAGTATTTATTAGGTAATTAATATATTAGTACATTTATTATATGTTCGTTGCACATAGTATAGTGTTTTATTCCTGTAACTTTAATTTTAATTGTTGTGTAATCACGGTCAAGTCCAAACATCTAAATTTAAAATATTTTACAGCATAACAAGTGTTTTTTGCCAATGATCCATTCAGTGTATTATGTACATAATACGTATGAGAAGATAAAAAAAACAATAGATATTTTTAATTCTTACAAAAACTAAAATTTATATGTAAAAATAAAAGGGAAAATATATTAGACATTAATTATACATATGTATGTACATGTATTTAACCACCTTTATCTTTATTGGCTATAAAACACATCATTACATTTTTTTACAAAATATGATACATGTAAAAGAATATAATAGGGCTATTCTTATTAATTAAATATGACAAATCTAGGAGGTAAATTTAAATAACGTAAGTCCAACGTGTATTATGCAGGTCATTATACAATATACTAGTGTACATACAAACTAAATAGTTTGGCCAGTGTTCCAAAATCCGGCGCGATTGCCGATCGCGTCCAGTCCCGTGCGCTACGCGTTATATAATTTAAAAAAAACTTACGTCACACGTGATTTTTTTTTTGTGTTTATTAAAATTATCTGTGTATTTATACTTCTATAAGTAATAAGAAATTAAAACTTTATTCTTTTTATGTTAGTAAGTATTTTTGATTATTCGATCATTTTCAAATATATTTTTTGTTACTTATAATAAAATATATCGTTTAAAGTTTTTATTATTTTCTAAATAAATATACAAAATTCTTAAACAAGAATTGTTAATTTAAATATAGGTATTTTTGACTTTTCATTCATTGATTAGATAAGTTATAAATCAAATAAGAAACGAGCGTGCTTTTTTCGTCCCGGCATTTTTCGTATTTTCTATGTAATATTGTAATGTCGATAAGTTATGTAATAAAATATAACAATACTATAACAGAAGATAGGTATTCTTTTCTTGAACGGTAATAACTAAAAAAAACTGCGATTGGTAGGTATCTTCATTTTTCATATCATGATAGTGACGACGGCGATAATTGTTTAAATAAATTAAACTAAATATATAGATATATATAATTTGAATATGTATAGTTAAGATAGCAAAATTTCATTTTTAAATTATTATAAAGATACTTACATAATGAGATTTATTTGTTATGTAACAAAATATATCCTAGATAGATAAGTATTTAAATTTTATAATAAATTTATACGTTATTAGTAGGTAATAATTAAAAATATACAGACTTGATCCTACTATGATGTGGGTATAACCTAATTTTAGGTAGGAATCACGTACGCACTAAAAGTACGTACATTGATTTTCCCAACTGGAAAATCTGCTTAAACATAATATGGAAATTGCAATACGACTACGTTTTTTTATCAAATTAAAATGTTTATAATTATAAGCGTGGGAATTGAGAATAACATAACATATATTATATTTAATATAGAATTAGGATTAATAGGTGATGCCGTCGTGGTGTAGTGGTTCATCGTCTGACTCCTGCTTACTCTGCTATATATGCAAGATACCATGTCAACCTAAAAAATCTGGTTAAGTGTGAGTCGTCCACTGAGGGTACCGTACAAATTTCAGAATTGTAGATCAACGAGAAGTACAAGTTGACAAACTTAAGTTTGCGTGTGCTTATTTTGAACTAAATTAATTACAATCATTTAAGTTTCTTTTTATTGCAAGTGGTCACTTCTTTCCATATTTTATAATTGAGAAGGGAAGACGAAACATATCCTCATAGGTTTTGATTATACGGCGAATAAAGTCGAAAAACTTAATCATCGTATTTAGTGAACTATAAGTATAAGCTGGTAAAGATTTTTTTCTATAAAATACGTGTAAATTTATACTTCTCCGATTTTTTTTGTATGTTCTCATTTCGTGCCAAATTTCATAACTATAGGTCTACGGGGGGTATCCTAAAGGTTTAGATATACGCGGCGTATTTCGTACAAAAAGCAGCAAAAACGATGCATAAATGAAATATTTGATATTCATTTCACCTACACGTGATCTCGAGATAAATGGTCTTAAAAGTATTTTCTTTCGAGGTACAGAATCCTAAAAAAAACTTAGTAAGCCTCAAATTTTGACGTAAATCGAAAACAGTGTGTTGGTGTCTTCATATTAATTTTTATTTGTCTACGCTGTTTTTCACTTTTACAATTAGAAATAATCTGATATACGAGTATATATACACATACATCTAAACACTACATTTTGCTGTCACCTTGTTTATACCTCTCTTATATGTGTGTTATTTGAGCTCTCTGCCCACTCAAGATATATTACATGCTTACTGAAAAAGTCCAGACGGCGAATAGAAAAATATTTCTAACTATAAATATTCCTCAAATGGTTGTCAAACCTACAATCATTGTGTCCTGACACCTGACAATCTGATTTTATCTGCACCACTATACCCTATGGAAATGAATAATCTTTATAAAATTGAATATTTACTATCTAATTAGATCCATTCATTTTATTTTTGAGGCCATTGTGGCTAAGTAGGACAACGTTTAGTCAAACGCTACTTCGCCACGTAAACACGACAGTTTTTGGTTTGATCCCCGTTCTGCGAAGAGAATTATTTAATATTTACGTGGGGAAAAGCATGAAACTACGTACTTATGAAACTACATTCATCGCGTGTGTACAATACTAACACTTTAAATCTATACCAAGATGATAAAATTATTCTAATGTCTTATTCTACTTTGAACCCACACTCATAAATAGGACGTTCCATTTGCGTCACAACGACGTCAACTTTTTAAACATCTACATATAATCTAATCAAAGTTCAAGCAAAAATATTTAAATGAAATAAATATATTTAGTTCAAAGACTATCGATTTGAATTTTTAAACATATTCATATAAATATTATTAAGATATAATAAAGAAACAATTATTATCTAGTAGATATGTACTTTAAAAATAATAATATTTTTATTTAATAATGAGAATGAGTCAGTCACTCATAGACGTAGGCACCCCTTCTGGGTTGCCCACTCCCGAACAAAATAATATTAATTTTAAATATTTTTATGGAAAAACACCTTTATACAGAAAAAACACTTCTACACTAAAACCGCTTCACATGCCATCACAACGCCCATGCAGTTGCTAATTTGTTACATATCTTCATTTTAAGAAGAAATTTAGAAATTAAATTTTCTATTCGCTGTCTGGACTTTATCAGTAAGCATGTAATATATTTAGAGTGGGATAAAGGAGTAGTAGGCAGTATGTATATCAGATCATTTGTATATCAGATTTTTTACAGTACCCTTTTAAAAGTATCGATTTTTGCGCAAAACAGCAAAATTTGAGGTTTACTAACTTTTTTTTACGGTTCTGTACCTCAACTGAAAAAAAACTTCATTTATATATCCAGTAATCAGTATCATTTATAAAAATCAGTTCACTGGTTTATCAGTTATAAGGGAACAACAACGGACATACACATATATCTCTCGCCTCGTCTCGTTATTTTCACCCGACTTCGGCGTAGCTTAATGCTTCGCTTACATTTATGCTTATATAGTAATTTATAAATATGTATTTGTCTTTATTTTTTATTAAATTATTTTTGCCTTTACTTTTTTTGGTACTCAGTACTCCGTTTCTTACTTTCCGTCAAATTTTCAAATGTGTTCAGTAGCAGAACTCAACGCCGCGTTTGCCTTGTTACAAAGAAATTTTGTTTTTGCGAGGAAATTTGATTGATTTTCACGATTATTCCAGAGAAAAATATCTAAATAAATTATTGTCTTGCTTGAAAAACGTATTTCTAATAATAATGTATGAACATTAATAAGATTACATTTGAAATTGAAATATTATTAATATGAACCGAATAAAAAATTGGAAGAGAGTATATAGTAACATATCACTTTGCTGCCAATCTTAGCAAATGTGCTTTAATATTTCTAGTGAGATAACTTTTACATTGTTGGAAAAGGCCAGCATTTGATTGTATAATATTCATCTTGAACTGTATTTTGACGCAAGAAATTTAAAACTCACCACATATTTCAATATCTGTTACTAGACTCTGATGCGGTTATGCGGGTAATTTAGTGGCTTGTAATGATATGCCTTGTAATTATTAAGGTTAACAACCAAGTATATTAAATATATATATTTTTATTAAATATTGTAAGATTTTGAAGATTATATTACATATTTTAAAGATTTGTATGTATGTCGCGAACGTCATTGGTAACAATTTGACTAAGTACCTCAAATTATGAAATAGAATCAATTTTGTTGTTGCAGTTAAAAACTTTTTTTGTGAATGAAGTTTAGTTATCTAGTTATTTTTTAATTTTTTAGTTATTTTGAGAGTTCTTTTTATAATTGAATTTAGTTCAAGATGAACATGAATAAAAAGCAATAGATTATGTACATAATTTGACATATTTAACAAACAGTAAATAACTAAATATTAAAAAAACCAATGGTTTAAATTTTGCAATTGAAATAAAATTCATTAAGGCCGTCGTGGCGCAGGGGCACTAGCGTGCGACTGTACAGCGACTGTTTTGGATTCGATTTGACTCGGGACATTAAAATATTTAATATTTTCATTTTCCTGCTCTAATAACGAGATAAGGTACAGTGTTGCGGCGGAACCGGATATGTCTTAACGGAGAACGGAGTGTCTTAACCCTTAAGTTTCCCTCTGCCTATCTTGCTACGTACGTGATACAGCGTGAAACTTTAAAAATACCATATGTTACCAGGTTGATTTATTGATGAATTAATGAAATATATAAACAAACCATTGTATATTTAGATACCATGCAAACAGTTTTGGCAAAGTTTCAACTGGGTAAAACTAAATAAACGGATCTGCAATATATTTGTTTGTGTCAAGATTGATAAGCGGATGTTATTGTAGTAGATATAATTAAAACAAATTAAATAAAATCTATTAAATTACAACATTGTGAAGCAGATACAAGTCAGCACCAGCTATCGGAGATTTTTTTAAAATATTTTTTTTAATGTAAATTGTAATAATTTCTTCATTTTATTGAATTATTTTATTTCTACGTATTCCTTTAATTATGTGGGTTTCCTTCTACATTTAATTGTTTTCGGTGTAGAAATAATACTGAGGAAGGAAATTACATAGGCTTAATAATATTTTTAATATGTTATTCACATAAGTCATTGCATTGTAAAACCCGATTATGAAAAAAATGGCAAGGAGTCATACGGTTAATAAGGGTTTATTCCAGCTACTGTGGCTTAACAGTTACTTGGGCGACTCACGTTTTAATTACATCACCTGTATTTCACTACAGGATACTTTCTTTTTAGCGTCACAACATGGTTTGCAAAGGAAACCTAGTGTTAAGACTCCGTTTCCCATTTTACAAAGAATTCTGGAAGAATTAATTCAACATGCAACGTTCAGTGGTAAAACCCAGACTGCAAACGCGACTGGTTATGGGTTCGATTCTCATTCGAGGAAGTGAAATAAGCATTTATATTTATTGCACAAAAGCGCGCCGTTGAAATCCGCCACTCAACACGCAATGCCCCCAGAATTCGGCGGAAAGTTTAGTACGGAAAACGGTCTTAACACTAGGATCCGTCTGCATACCCTGCTGTGTGCAGGGGATGCATATAGCGTGAAGCCGCTTTTGACATCATAGTTAAATGTAAACTTACGTTGTAAACAACATATTGTTAAAAGAAATTATCTCTATAAAGAATAATTTAGTAATAAGAAAAATATTTAAGAAAATATCGATTAAACATCTAATAAAATATGTTAAATGAACAAATCTTGACACCAGACAGACAGACAGACACACAGACGAGGCAAATCTATATACGTAGTCCATATAAAATGAAGTGGGCAATAAATTAAAATAGGCTGAAACGATGGTGGTGATTTTTAGTATTATTACGATTATAAAAGTAGAGAGTAACAATTAAATATTTGCTTCTTATCTCATGTTGTGTAAATATTTAGATAACCGGACTGGCTATTATCGTATGAAAATATGTTATACAGTACTAGTACTGTATATTGTAAATTTGTTTTATTTTATTTATATTTTTTTGTAATTCCACACTCGTTTTACATATAGCAAGATCTACAGAGAAAAATAAGATCATGTGTTAAGACTTAAGACTCTCCTCTGTCTCGTGACTCTCCGTTACGCTGTCTTAAATATTTTAATATAATCTGTTTCAAACTACTATAGAATTTTTCTAGAATATGTTATGTTACTCATGCTATTTTCAATTTTGGTACTTTTAACTTTTGCTCCGAATAGCATCTGCTGTTGACGCTAGGATTTGTAATACTTTAAATTATAATAAAACATGTTTTCCACAATTTCATGACGCGACACTGGTATGACTGAACGCAGTTACTGTTCTGTTGGTCAAATGGGTGTTTCCTCAACGTTACTAGTGCGCTACGTACTGTGTTGTTTCGTCATAGCAGTAGACAGTCAGAATAGCACACGTCATCAAAATAGGTTGGAATAATCGAAAAGCGGGAAACGGAGTGATTCAGGAGAGAGAGAATAAAAATATTTCCATCAGTTTGAAGCTGTAGTAATTTTGAAATTAAAAACAGAATCGGCACAAAGTCTATATAATAAATAACTTACTAAACTTATTACAAGAATCGATTGAGAAATTTGATCTGAAGCGGAGGATACTGACTATAGGTACACGCGTTTGCATTTTTGTTCCAAGTTGAAACAGACACACCGGTCTCTCGTTTTATGTTGTAAGAAGTCATCATACATGCGGTGATTCGGTAATTTAGTAAAAGTTTCATATTAATATTTTAGATATTCAATATAGTAGAAACGGTTTTATTATCATATAAGATAATAATAGTAGAACATGAAAACAAGACCGTATTTCAAAGTGATTTACGGTAAAGATAAATGTTTAATTTTAAAAATATCTAATATTTTTTTGTTTAATGTTTATACTTATAAAGCAATTTATCTTTTTTTAAATATTTTTGAAGTATTATTTCACATTTAGGAAAGAAAAATACTTTTTAAGAGAACGTATAAGTATTTGAACATAGCGGGATTCTAACCCACGCCTCTTGAACGGTTCCCAAAGATGTTTTTTTTAATACACTTTCTTAATAAGTAACAATTTATCTCTTAGCTCAGTATGATTTTAGATGGTCCACAACAAAAACACAATGACTGTAGAGAAATTTCATACTATTAAACCTCCATGAATATATCAGAGACAGAAAGATTTATAAGGTTATCTTTAAGTAGAAGAAGATATTAATACAACAAAAATATGTTTCTTTCCCTAACCTTGGGTAACATCTTATCAATACAGGGCGATAAAACAACTTATATAATAAATCACCAAGAGTTGTGGCTTTTCAATAAAAAAACTTAAAACTTGTTGCTATAAACAGTAGCAAATGGATATCTTTAGCTGATAAGCGTGTGTCGGTAGGAATTGTAATTTTATACCACTGTGGTAGCCCGTTCGATTTTTCACGTTACAATTATTGTACATATTGTTTTTATATTTTGCTGTGTTATAATAAGCTTACAATACAATGCCTTACATTTATGTTTTTTTAAGTTTTAAAAAATTATGTGTATAATCTGTAAAATAATATTTCTATATATTTTTTATCGTCATACAATTGTAGTAATAAGTAAAGTGTATTAGATTCGAATAAAAGATGCATTTTGGCTGATCAAATCCAAAAGTAATCTAGAAATATACAGCAAAATATAGTACTTATATAAATATATTTTTTAAAATTAATATTGATTTCGATTACAGTAGAAAATGTACTCATACATTGAAACAGAAAAAATCTAATCTAATTGGCATCTAATTGGCTAAAATATATAGAATTAATATATATTTTATCATATGTATATCGTCATGCTGGCCCACGTATTGAAGGCTAGTTTCGAGTGTTGATAAGTGATAAGTAAAAGTGTTATGCGAGATTTGGTGCCGATATTTATCATTTCTTCGCAAATTTTTTTATGCATATGTTCACTTTTTCTTCGTAATATCTATATAGGTACATATTTTTTATTACGAGGTCACTCATGGCGCAGGGGCACAAAATGTTACTGTACACTTGACAGGTCGTCGATTCGATTCCCACTCGAGGAAATGAAATACGTATTTAATTTCCATTTTCTTCTCTCTGGTGTCGAGGCAAAGCGTGGCGTTGAGTTCAGCCACTCTTAACACTATGTTCCTTTTGCCACCCTACTGTGTGCAGGATAACGCGTGACGCTTAAAGAAACATTTTTATAATTTCCTTCATTAAAAAAAATAAAGGATTAATTAAGAAAAACAGGAATTTATAAGTGATCTACATGACATCCTCAACTTTGAGAACCAGTGTGTTACAAACACACAAAGGCGTTGAGTTCCTCAGAAAAACACAAAAACAAAACGGACTTACATCATTGCCATTGTTGCACCTAAAGCTATATTATTAAGTAAAATATAAAAATATTTCATATCGAAGTCACTATCAATTTAAAATTCAGACTCCACGTGACCTAGGGTCGATGTATTGCACCCATTGTTAATGAATCTTGTCACAGTAAATGAAGTAATATTTTAGTCATCCAGTTTAAAGGTGAGCCTTCAAAGATGTCACGTTTATATTATGTATCTTATTAAATACATTACTTATCTGTAACGTTTACGTTGTTTAATAATGTGTGCACAGCGGCCAATATGGCACAGGGGGTGGGGTATGAGTTCGATTTAAATTATTTTAGTCGCTCTGGTAGAACCCATAAACTGCATCCAGCTGTATATATATGTGGGTAGGTACTCTGTGTCCACCTCATTGAATATACGTAGTATTAAATTACTCCGTTATGCATTTACGGTCTGCCAGGTAGAAAGATTCCAGATGACAGGGCGAAGACATGAAAATAATAAAAAAATATATATAGTGAAATCGAAATCGAACCCACAATCATCCCATTTAATCAAGAATTGATTCTTCAAAGTTTATAAAGTCCGAACAGGGCCCTACTCTTGACACCAATATCCAATTGTCAATCGTCAATAAATATCATTTCGTACTCTTGACGGTAATGAATGACTAAGTCTATTGTCTATTTAACTGTGTCGGTAACAAAAATTTATTGCAAAATTCGTTAGTATTATGATTTATTGTACTTTTGACGCATTTTAAACAGCTATAATGACAGCAAAATTAGAAAGGGAATTAGGAATCTACTCGATATCTAAAACGGGACTTTAAAAAAATAATAATAAAGATACACACGTCAAAGATACACACGTCAAATGTTTTTTTTAAAAACCGTCTGAATAAAAAAAACAGATAAGATATACATACAGACAAAATATATCCATTTTTAAGAATGACTTTTAAGATTTCGTTGTTTTTAAGTAAAATAAAATAAATACGATTTATAATTATTATTTTCAGAAAAAATGTGCATGTGCATTATTTAAAAGAGTAATGACTGTTTATGATGTACCTATCACCGATTTATCAATAAAATGCCGTTTGTGCCGTGTGATCCTGGCCTAGAATAGGATCATCCTGGTACTGGTGGTGTCGTAAGAGG
>DVQM01001647.1:0-11559 GCA_018231645.1 Heliconius ricini | reverse complement strand
ACACAAAGATACAAGGTTACCTCTGTCTACCCTGCTATGTACGGGATATAAATCGCACACACACACACACATATATATATATATATATATGTGGGTGTGTGTGTGTGTGTGTGTGTGTGTGGGTGTGTGTGTGTATGTGTGTGAAGTCCAGTACACATATAACATTGGATAAAGTTACACCGATATTCCATATATAAGTACATATATAAGTTTTATTTTCTTTTACGGCTAGAATGGAACACAAATGTATTTTCAGAAAAGGTGACTTGACTTTCCAAGACTGTCATATAAAATTTCTGCAGCGAAACTTACTTTTGTCATGCCACAAAATAAGATATTGCAGTTTTATTGCACCCAATAGTATAGTACGAGAGAATGCACTACAATTAGAATATATCATAGTAGATACAAAGTGTTGGAAATAAAATGATTTTAAAATCTTTATATAATACGAATTCCAATAAAATGTGGTCGAAGTTGGTAACATTAGAAGGAGGGAAAAGGCAACACCATGTTTTTAAATAAATTGTAAACATTGCGTTATTATGCAAAAAGTATAATTAAGTATGTATATTGTATGCTACTGCGAATGTAGGTATATAATTCTTTTTTTTAGCTTTACCCACATCGTATCGAAACATTACGTATTGAGTGGTTGAATTTAACACCGCACTTTGTTTTGTTATCAGAACAAATAAATGAAACGGAAAGGAATGAGTGAAAATTGAACCCACATCCGCGTTTACAGTCATACGCTAGACTGTTGCGCTTCGACAATAAATTATTGAAACATTGTTTAAGCAAAATCACTCTATTCTTCACTTTCCATCGACTAAAATAGTAAAATAAAAAAGAAAATCACTCTGAGCACTTTTAATATATAAGAAACTTAATTATCTAACAGCAAGTTTATCTAACAACAATCTTCAACAATTGACAAAATACCCATCAGCACTGTCACCAACATGTGCCACGGAGCTGTTGACACACGACTTCCTTCCACATAAAGGCTGTATGCAAATGAATGAAAGGGACGGAATAATCGGTTACGAGAACCTATGGTACTACGTGACGACAAATGTGATTTATTGCAGTTCATTTGTACTATTGATACCTATGTGTATTCTATTTTGTGGTGGATTTTCAGATTAAAGGAATATGTGATGAATGGATATTCTATAAATAGACAATATTGATATAGTATGGTGTAGATTCACGCTGTATCCCGCATATAGCTAGGTAGGCAGAGGGAATCTAGTGTTAAGATAATCCGTTTCGTACACACCGCCCAACTTTCGAGGCGTTGCGTATCGGAGTGCCGGAGCTCAACGCTGCTCTTTATATTTTAATTTATCGATATTTTCATATTTTGGAACTTTGAATTATATTAAGGAAAGAAACATGTTTTTCTGAAGTTGAACCAAATCATAACACTATAAACATAATAGAGCTGCTCTTTAGTACTTAATCAAAACACTCCTTCCCAATAATAATAAAAAATCTGTTATTTCTTATTTTATAAAGAAGAAAGAAAAAAAGACTTTTTTCTATATTGATAATAAATAATTTTGTAATACTCAATGACAAAACCCAAAACAATGCTTGATTTAAAATAATATTTCTTTTTCTTTCTCCTTTTATTTTTACAATTCTACCATTTGAAATAGCAGTGTAGGCAAAGAGAAGTTACTATCAAGAGAGACTATACTTTTAAAATTATATGTCGAAAATCACATTTTCAAAAAAACAAAATATAACAGACCGTCGTAGAGCAGTGGAACAGTATCTGACGGTTATAGATTCCATTTCCACTAGGGGTATTTATTATATTTTATTTATTTTCATTCCTCCAGTTTGGTGGCCAGTTATGGCTCAAGGGCACAAACTGTGACTGTAAACGCTATTGGCTGTGGGTGTTTGGTTGATGACACTAGATCTCTGGTGTCAACGACGTCTCCAGAATTACGCAGAAAGTGAGGAACGGAGTGTATTAACATTAGATTCCCTCTGCCTAACCTGCTGTGTGCGATTTTTTAAATTTTCCTCTATATTTTAATTTAGCTTCAGCGCGTATATGCGGACACTGTTCCATAAGAGAGCGATGTCTTTAAAATGAGAATAGAATCTACTTATCGACGACATAAAGTCAACAGGCTAGATATATAAACATATATATATTTCAAAAATATATTGATTGATATAAAATATATAGATACAACATTTGACGAAACATATATACATCACATTAATCTGTATACAGAATCCATGTTCAATTAACACTGCCGCATTCGCAAACTATTATATATCAATGCATTATGTTAATTGGACATAGGTAGAAACTCTTGACTAAATTGCGTAAAGGCTGTTGCCAGTGAAGATATGTGTACTCTTATAACATTTCATATTATATGAAACTATTTATTTCTTATTTATTTAATGCTATGGGGCCAAAAATAGTGCAGGGTCAGAAAGCGTGATTGTAAACGCGACTGGTTCTGAGTTCGATCCCCACTCGAGAAGATGAAATATTTATTTAAATTTATAATTCCATTTCTTCGCTCTGGTGTCGAGCAAACCTAATCATAATAAGTTTAAACGAACGTTTTACTCACTTCTTGATTTACAGTAATTATTAAACAATATGTTTAATAAGATCAAAATTTAAATATTTAATGCTATACAAATTTCATGTGCTTTTACGTTAATTAATAATTGAAGTGTTTCAACAGGGCACAGGCACTGGCACTGTCATTTCGTTGTTTACCAGATTTCCCTAAGGTTACTCTCATTCTGAGTCCACAACCATTTTCAGAATCATATTACACCTCTTCATACTATATGAGTATTTTAACTGAATTTTTAAATATGGATTTAATTCGGTCTAGACGTTTTTTTTTGCGAGTATATATAACATGTTGTGTAAGTATGGAACTTATGTATTAAGAGAAAACATAATATTTTTTAAACTAAAATACATTTAATTTTTATTATAAAAATATCTTAAGATATCCAATCACTAAACAGTTTAAATAATTATAACGATAAAATATAACGTAGTGTTAAGACACTCCATTTACCACTTTCCACCGGATTTCGGAGGTATTGCGTGTTAAGTGGCGAAACTCAACGGCTACTCAACGCCTAAAATAAAAGTATAACTCGACATCGTGTAGCGGGATAGAATTTGAATGTAAGCTCGAGAGAATGAATGGCAATCTATACATTTTGAATATCATATTAATTTCGACTAGTTCATATATTGCCGTCCCGAGTGTCGCAACCATCGCAATATATATGTAGTGTGAAGCAGTTGCAAGGCAGCGGTCGAGTCAAACTCTTAAGCACTGCAGTACAAAAAAATATGATACATGTGAAGACTCTAAATGGCACGATCTTTTAGAACAGAATTTCTTATAAAGGCAAAATATGTGTAGGGGCGACACATTGAGTTGCAAAGGAAGTTTCGAACATAAGTACAGCATTATCATACTGTTATCATATTTTTATCATATTTTCTCGCAGTCCGCTCGTGGTACGTTGGCGATGCTTGTATTGAGTGGGACGTAGTGTAGTTAACGCAAGGAGGTACTTTTGACCAAAGCTCGACGTCGGTAATGTACGCATTGTCCCAACACTTTTCAGTAATGTCTTCCTATGGGTGCCTAACAACCAGTTTTACTGTAGAAAAAATTCGAGTTGCGACTATGGGTGTGCACTGTGCGTTTATTTAACATATACGGCGGCTTTACAATAGTGCGCTCGATTTATCATTTATATTGATCTCACAAATCTATCAACATCATAAATCACTATTCTAATACAATCTTAATATAAACAAGCGAAACAAGTACCTTCAGAAAGATTGCACACAATCGCCTCGGAGGGTTCAACAATGGCTGTAAAGCTGTGCCGTCTGGACTGAGTTAACGGTGTAGGGGCGGTACGGTGTCCTTACTCTCTCTTCCTTTTATTATAACTAGCACGCAGTCATAGTTGGGAGAAAGATAGGACGCGCTCTTGGCTTTTCTTCGGAAGAGCTTCGAATTATAAAAAAGTAATATTGTCGAGTTTCAGTTATTTAAATAAACTTCTGATAGTAAATAATTAGAATTTATATTTATATTAAATTAGATCCATATCTTCTGATAGCATTATTTTAAACTCATGTGTTGTCAATATCACTTTCTTAACACTTCACCTCTGAATTTCTTCTTTTGGGTTACTCACGATCATAACGATAATAGGTTCTAATTACTAGACATATCGCGAGTCAAAGCATTTTTCGGGAAATCGGTTACAACAAAGTTCCCTTTTAAAAAAAAACTTTCCTCTTCCTCCACTGTTGTATGCCTGATACAAAAGTCTCAAGTAATTTACATGCAGTTCTCACTATAGTGTTTTGGCTAACCTCCTAATATTTAGTGTTTTGAAATTGGCTCATATTTATAATGTTATAGGAATTCAAAGTTTTTTGTTTGACAAAATTGCTACAAAATAGCTTTTATTGAATTGAATAAAACATCAGCTATCAATGTAGGGATATTTTCTTTTAAATGATAATGTTATAAGAACATAAAAGTAATCTAGATATGTAAAAAATATTTGAATATTTCAAGCGGGCGCGGGCGTAGTATAAAAATTTATTTATTAATGAACAGTGCAACGTTCTGCGCTCTTTCGTTTTAATTAAATCGATCAATCGAAGCAAAAGCATTGTTTTCAACTAGCTTTTCCCATGACTTTGGGTTTAAATTGTTCTAGACAACTATCTTCAAGATCAGTTGGATAGTTATTGAGAAGTTGAAACTATTAAACAAACTTAAAGCTTTCCGCTTTACTCTGATATTAAACACCATTGTAGTGCAGTAGATTTGATATGATATGATTACATTGTAAAGACATGTGGTATTACTTATCAACTATGTATATATTGACAATATAAGTAAAATCTTAAACATTCCTGATTACAACACGTTTTAAATGACATTATTTAACATTATACATTTATTGTACATTTTTGAAAAACGTGTAGACTGAGGCTTCACAGGTAGACTGAGGTAATTTTCGTTTGTTAGTTCACATAATTATTATATCAAATTATTGGCAACTGTAAGATTCTTGCAGAATGAGCTGACTGTATCTTGCTCTCTGGTATGGTGGGTTAGAGATTTCAAAGAGTTTATAAGTGGATCCAAGAAGGTAAAAATTTCCAACCGTCCTTTCTATTGAATTTAGGTTGTTTTTATGTCATGTTTGCGGATCATTTTGGGAATATATCTGTCTTCCTTAGTGAGGATTTAGGGTTTATCAAACCTGTAAAGTCTGAGTCTATCCGCAGTATGTTCATACTTCGATACATGTCCATTCTCGATATCGGAGTTGTGTTCTTTCACCCTAGTACCAATGCGCCTCCGACCGATAAACCACAATCATAGTCGTTTGTATACGCCTGCGTACTGTAAAGGAATATTACTGCTCACTTGTCTCAAGAATTATAGAAATCTTAATTCAATAGAGAGGACGGTCAGAAACTTTCTACCACTTTAAAGTTTAAACCCACCATACAATAAAGTCAGCTTATTCTACAGGGGTCCAGGGCAGTCCGCATTGTTTTGTAGGGTTCCGTACTTTAAAAGACGGAAACCTTATAGGATCACTGCGTTGCCCGTCTGTGCGTCTGTCAAGACCATTTATTTCATGTACAGTCATTTACTCTTTTTTATTAGCTGCATACGTTCTATTTAGCGGTAGCCAGATCGAACGGAGCGTTAAGCCCTACGGCCTTAGCGTACGTCTTGCGTTTCGTCCACTGTCATCAAACTGAAGAAAAGAAAAACAAAACAGAAGTCTTATGAACATATGTATGTACACTTCGGGAGTTCTCATTTCTTTTATTATATTTGAGTACGGGGCTACAAAGTCATCTATTCTCGGAAATTTTAATTAGTTACTACAAAAATACACAAAGAAATATAAAAACACGTTATAACGAAACAAACAACAATAAGCATTATTAAATAAGTAATAATAGAAACAACAAAAATATAACATCATTTTCATTGTAGTATAGAGAAATTTATAATGAAAATCACTAGTACTAAGAAAAAAACTAAGTATAAAGTAGAGTACCATTCAGTTCATAAGTACAGGAGTGAATTGAAAGGCATCGTTAAAACCTAACAAACAAGCTTATTATTTGTCAGAACGTTGATTGCACAATTTTTATTTATACAATGGTAGAGTATGGGCCAGTCGTAACGCAAAGGCACAAGCGTGTATCTGTAAGCACGACAGGTTGTGATTCATTTCTTAGTCGAGGCAAAGTACGGCGTTGAGATCCACATAGAAACAAACAATGCTTCCAGAATTTGGCTTTAAGTGGAGAACGGAAGGTTCGACGTATCTTCTGCTTTCTTAGTGCGAGATACTGCGTGAAGCTAAAAATAAATTCACATTTATGCAAAATCTGTAATATATTACAGAAATTAACTAGTGAAAATATTAACTACATATAGACCCAGGGAACCTAGTGTGACGATTGTATGTTGGGTAATGAAAGTCAACGCCGAATTGTATATAAGTAAGTAAACGTGGTTTGTTTTTTAAATAAGAAACGTTTCAAAGTTTTTTAGTTGGAAATTGGAAGCTGCAGTAATGTATCTCTAACTTTTAATTTCTTTAAGCTACTTAGTTTGGTAACTGAAAGAAACTTAAGGTTCAGAAACCAATTAATCAATTTAAGTCCTACTCCATTCGCTCTTAAGGATAAAAAAAATCCAAAACATTTTGTAGAAATTTAAAAAAAGTTATCACGCCTTTTCTCGCATTTCAAGATAACAATATAAACTTTCCTCCGAGTGGACATCGAACCCACAACCATCACGTTTACAAACAGACGCTATTATTCCACAACAAAAATTTTATTTAGTACAGTAAGTTTTATAAATAAGGTAACATGATAGAAGTGGCTGCCATTGTCATTCTAGTGTTTCACGCTATTGAGAATTCCGCAGGCGGCGAATATCAATACGTCTCGCTTTCGAGTTGACTGCTAGATGGTCTGAATAAAAGAATACAATGACGTAGATATGTTTGATTCTAACAATAAACTGTGGCCAAATTTGTATTTTACTTCAGTGTTCTTACCTTTTATTTTACTTTAGAAATTTATTTTCACATGTAAAGATAATAATCACCACGGCAAAATATATATTAACTAGTTATTCAAAAACATGTTTATATGATTTCCAAATAAATATTTTAATTTCTTAAGTGTGGAATAACGTTTTGAAAATGATAAAAAAATTAAAAATGATAAACTGGTGTATAAACTGGTGTTCTGTTTATAGTTCACCTCAACACCTGTTTCATCTACATAGTAGGTAACAGGTAAAGCAAGCAAGTGTATGAACGTAACAATACTCTCTTTGTTTGTTCTCTATAGATCTTTGAAATAAAAAGTGAATAATGTGATCTTTTGTAGTATTTATATTGATATAATTGCAGTTTGTATGAAATGAAAAATACGAAGAGCACTCTCTACGAATGTTTTCATATATTTTTGAACAGTAGAGAGAGATAAAAATTACGTCCTATTTATTCTGCTCATCAAACTGATATTATTTGCAAAGTAGAATAAACCAAAACTGCACTTTGGCTAACTGGAACAGGACTGGAACAGAGTTACATATATTAAGCGCGGCGTTGTACTCCGCCACTCTACACGCGAAGTTTCGATAATTGGGCGAAAAGTGAACTTATAATTCACCATTAGATTTAGATTTAAAACCTGTATATGTTTTACAATATACATGCATAAATCCGAATTTAGAAATTAAGTATAACCTTAGTTTTCAAGGCAATTTCAAATTCCGGAACGTTCTCAGGAATGTGTTCTTAGTGATGTGTACTTCTGCTATAAAGCTTGTGCAACGTTATAGTGGTGCATCTGAGCGTGTTTTCATGGTTTAGTGATGTTCTATACAGTTCAGTTTATATATCATAATAACATTCGATTTTAGACCATTGTGAAGCAGTAGTACAGCGAATATTGTAAGTTCGATACCCACTCGTGAAAGTAAATAATTTTCAGTTTTTGGTTCTAGTTGATCCAGATTTTTTTTTTCTTGTCAGAATGCGGAGGCTTTGTGATGAGTGCTGCGACCCACCACCACTGTTTACCTTGCCACCAGAGCGAAGAAATAAAAATATGAAATATTTCATTTCCTCGAATCAAAATCGAAGCCACAACCTGTCGCGTCTTCAATCACACGCTTCAGCCCCTGCGCCACGACTGGCCTCATATACAACCTCATTTACAACTAATAGTTAACCAAGCCCTAAATTATTCACAAATACAAACAAATATCTCTACTAAACTCAACTAGAAACTTGTACATAATCTTTGAAGCTAAAAGTTCGTATTAATTAACACAGCAACCAGAGCATGTGTTTTCGGTAATTAACCAACAACGTTATATAACGGATAAGTCACCATTTCACTATCATAATTGCATTTCCCACCGTTCTCGCTGGTTAATTTTTATCAAGTAGAAAAAGGCAATTAGCGGTGGAGAATACTATTTTTTGCCTACAAATTGTGCTCAGTCCGATTAATGATTGCAATTTAAATCGTTAGATTGTAGCTTGTAAAAGGTTCAACCGTTCTGCACTTTTCTACGTAGTCGGTTGTGTTTAATTTTTTTCTTTTCTCTGATTTTGCGGTTTCGCTTTTTCATAACTGCGGTCGAGATTGAACTGGGTAACAATTTGCTAACCGTGGAATGAATTTAACGAGGAATCAGCTACTGGAAACCTTGCTGTAGTTTGCCATTTAAATTTGTTATACTTTTGATCTTACTAAATTAGTTTTTCGTATTTTTTACTATTGAGATTGTACTTTAAAACTATGAACACTTCTCATTTGTTCATATAGTATTGTTTTCATTCTAATATCATTGTTAAATAGATAGATATGTGTCCTTGCAAGCACTTTTTATATGGTGCAAGAAGTGCAAATTATATTTATAATGTGGTTTTTGCTATTATAAATTCTAGATATTTTAGTTTATATTATTATTACCGGTTGTACGTTCGATCCCCGTTCAGGGAACAATTTTTTTTTAAATTTTTATTTATATTTTTATTTTCTTCCCTCTGGTAACATGGCTAAGTGCGGTCTTGAGTTCCGGCATTTCATACGCAAAGCCTCGAAAATTCAACGCAACGTTGGTACCTACTGCTATATACCGATTATCAGACCAGCGTGAAGCTGATAATACTAAATATATATTTTTCATTTTATATCTTTTATTTCTTTATGATGATATTCCTGGTTTAATTTTCCCATATAATCGAGAAACTTACATACACTCAATTATATTTCGAAATGAATATTTTAACTAAGAAAAAAAATATATTTTCAATAAACTTTTAATTTCCTCCAAATGAAAAAACAAAATTCAATCTCTCCTCCTACATTCAACAACCGTCCACATCATAACTCCTGATGGATTCATTATCTGAGCAGACACTATTAAGTTCATCTGTCCATTCGCGGCTCAACGTCGGCCATCGCTCGATAGATGCAATTTCACACTCCAACGGTCCCTGATATTACTAAATGTACTTGCTTTAGATGTAAGGCAACACGTATATGACATTTTTTTGTAAAGACGATGTTTCTTTTGTTTCGTGTGTATAGAATTTTGAGGGTAGATTTATTTTTTGGTATTTATACTTTTATTTTCATTTTCACGTTGTATCTTGTATGTGGTAGTGGGCTGAGAAAACCTAGCGTATACTCTCCGCTCTCAGCTTTCGTTTTGATTTGGGACAATGTGTGTTGAGTGGTTAAAAAGTTCCATTTAAACATAAAATGACGACGACGGCAAGGCCGTCCCCTGTGGGACATATAGGCGGGGCGTCTGTTGGGCTTAATTATACACGCATTGACTGACTGTCTAAACGCATGTTTTATAAAAGTGGGAATGATAGTGGTAGGTATCGACATCGCTCTCACTCTTTTATAGTCAAAAAAAATTCAAGCTTTCTCTGTATCCTCTTACCCTGTATCCTGTAAGCAGGGTAAACAGGTACATCCTAGTGTTAAGACACATCCCTCTCCACTTTCCACCAAATTCTGGGGCTTTTTCTTTGCTTTGACACGAGAGCCAGAAAATGAAATATTATTATACTTTATGTTCTCGAGTAGGAATCGAATCCATAACCTGTCACATTTACAGTCACACACTCTCCGCCATGACTGGCCTTAATAAATTTTCTTTAAAATTTTAAAAAGCAAGCGCGGCGTTTAGTTCTGCAGAAAGTGGGGAACGGAGTGTTTTAACATTAAGTTCCCTCTGCTTACCCTGCTGTGGGCGGGATACAGCGTGAAGCTGATTTTTTTAAATTTAAAATATTAATGTTTCATTTATGACTCAAAGTTTTATTTACAAGTATATATACTGAAGTGCAGAAGTTATTTTAAAGTGACCATTCAACTATAAAGACCCCAGAGCCAAGGTCCCTATGGCTTAAGTGATTGAGATTGGCTTGACAACTTCAGTTCCGTCGAGCGGAACGTGTTCCGTTTTGTAAACACTACGCCGTAGCCACTAAATCTTGCCTCGACCAGACTAGGTCATGTCTCAGAACTTCATCTAAATGTAAAAATGTTCTTTAGAATTTTCAAAGAAATATCTATTGTTTATTATTAATATTGGATAGTTAAAGAAAATTAAAAAAATGAAATTCGATCCGCTTTACGATGTATTCCCCTCATAGCAGAGTAGAGGGAATCTATTGTTAAAACATTCCGTTGCCCACTTAGCAAGGCAGAGGAAACCTATTGTTAAGACATTCCGTTATCCACTTTCCATCAAATTTTGGAGGCAGTGCGTGATGACAGACGAAATTTAACGCCGCGCTTTGCCTTGAAACCAGAGTGAAGAAATGAAAAAATAAATTTAATTAAATGTTTCATTTCCTCGAGTGAGGATCAAACCCACTACCAGTCACGTTTAAAGTCACACTTTGTGCTCTTGTGCCATGACTGGCCTCATTTAAATGAAAGAAAACGAGTGAAAAATATGGAGGGAGTTGTTATGGTAGGTAGAATCCGTCTCAAGATACCAATTATATTCATTTCCTAGGTGTCTCAGTTTACCTAGTGCAACAAAAACAATATCAGTCCTTCGATGCAATATGCTTTAAATTAGAGAATAAAACGGCAAGATATTAAGCAACTAATACTAAAATAAAGAATTAAGTTATAATTAATAAAATCGAAAATTCAGAAGAATAAAATTAACTTCACGTTGTATACACTTACAGACTACTGCACTTGTGTACACCTCGTTCACCACTTTTAGCTGAATTTTTCGGGGTATTGAGTGTTCAGTAGTGGAACTCATCGCCGGACTTTTGCCTTCGTGCCAGTGCGGATAAATTTAAATATTAATAAATAATAATTCATGACGTGAATTTTATTTGAGGCCAGTCTAGGCGCAGCGGCACAAAGTGTGACTGTAAAACCGACTGGTTGTGGGTTCGATCCCC
>DVQM01001646.1:0-11560 GCA_018231645.1 Heliconius ricini | reverse complement strand
TATATATATATATATATATATATATATTCGAAATTAAACTATTTATCTTAATTAATCTTAACATTTTTTAAAGGGCAAATAAAAAATAATAAACCTAATCTTATCTATCTCTTTGTCTATAGGTAATGTAAATTTAAAGGTAGTCAATTCTCATAATGAGAATAACAATTTTTTACTATTTCTTGATTCAAGTACATTTTTTAACATGTTGTCATTGAGTTGCCTTTTAGAAGTTTCATAGATTATTTTAAACCAGTAACTGTTTTTTTTTTATTACGATATTGTTTTCAATATTTATAGCTTGAAACTTTTAGACTATTATAAGATACAAAAGGCCTGTTATTGAATTATATTGCCAATTTTAAAATTACAATTTCCCAAATATCTGCTGAACTACTCAAAATCGCTGATCATCGCATCGGGGAATGGATGAAAGTGCGACTGTAAACGCGACAGTGGGAAATAGAAGTGTCTTAATGGGAAATGGAATATCTTATCATTAGGTTCCCAGGTTTCCTCTGCTGTGAACAATACAGCGTGAAGCTGAAAAAAATATAAATTTCCCTTTCCGCAAAATATGTCAGACGAATTTGGTAAAATTTTGGAAAGGAACTTATTGCTCAAATGATTTACCGTGACATATTTATTTGACTAAAAGTTAAAGTACGTTAAAGTTCGTTTTACAAGAGAAATATACAATGCCTCTACAAAAACATTTATAAAAACGTAAAACGTTTTCGACTTAGCTAAAAGTATAAAATGGATATCATTCTGTTTTAATCGTTGTAAATCCATTTATATCAATATACATTTGTATTAACGTCAAGAACTAAAAATAAACTACATACACATTTAAAAAAAAAGAAATGTATTTCCTCCTCCTCCCTACCTAAAACCCACTCCAGTAAAATTTAAATGAGTCCGCCCACTGTTAACATTAGTGAACTATTTTGCTACATTTTTTCTTTTTAGTTTTAAGCTGTCGAGTTTTATTTTTTTTAATAAAATTGGGTATTGATATAAAATTTCTAAACGTTCTTTTTTATTGTCAAACATAAGAAGTTCTAATATAGTATGATTAAATCTATAAGTTTCTAAGTTTTTTTATTCATATAATACCTACTTGCTGGGAAAATATAATTATAATATATTTTATTATTCTCATAATAATAATGATAATGTGGCCTTATTCAGAGACAAACGTAAAGTAATATTAAATGTGCAGTGGCGCATAAAATTAGAATAGGCTAGTAAATGAATGTTTTAAGTTTGTTAACGGTATTTCGAGGTCGAAATGAATTGACGTCAATCATGCGCGAGAGCAGGGACCACAGTACAGTGTATTCATCCCTTACAACCTTGGCGTTCTGGCTTACACGTGGCGCGCTTAAGGCACGGTCCAAATAATAAATAAAAATTCTGTTAAGGAAGTTCTGTTAAGATTTTTGTCGTGATTAACAAACAAATAATATGGTCATTTTTGATCTTCGATTACAAATTTATTTATGATAAGCACCGCACCACTTGTGTTTATATAAGAAGTGCCCTTAGGAATTCTAATTGCTGAGTACGTGATATGCATGTCTATATTCACATGACATTCAACGTGTTTATTAACATGGTAGTTAATTGCCTCTTCTTCACAAGTATTTACTTTATATATTACAATTTATCTTAATATATTACGTTTTGTGACAAAAAAAATTACTTTATCTTAAGCAATAAGCATAATTTTCAGATAATTTATAGTTTTAAGTACTTAATTTCGATAAAAAAAGTATACTATTAGTGTAGTTTTATTAGGCATGTCCCTACACAACAAAGTAGGCACCTAGGAGGGATCCTGGGAACTAAGAGTTAATTGCAAAATTAACTCGACTCAAACTCAAACTTCTCCTTAAATCCTTGAACTTGTCAGCTAGGGTCAAGTTGATTAAATAACATCCAATACCTCCCTTGTGCCCTTTGAATTCTCAAAAATTACAAGGTCGATGCGATATAAAGATTTATTCATTCACAACTATTGTAATTTTATTGATATAAAATTCCGTTCCTAAAAGATCTCTACACAGTCCCTTTCATGGTATACAAAAAGGGACCATGATATAATCGCCCGTTTGCAGCTGACTACTTATAACATTTTTTGTTCCCTCTCTAAATAAAAGTTACCTGATTAATGTGTATTTATTTATTTTTTTATTGTCATTAATGAATATATAAATAAGTATATATTTAAAGATTAATTTAAAAAAAAATATAAAAATATATATTTTTTTCTTTTTTTTAAATAATTATTGAATATATTCGTATATACCGATAGTGAATCGATGTTATTATAGTATTGTTTTTCAAACACCGCCTTAAATTTCAACTTTATTTTAAAAAAAAGTCAGTAGGCCAGTCATGGCGCAGTGGTACAAAGGGTGACTCCAAACGCGACTGGTTGTGGGTTCGATCCCAACTTGAGGAAATGAAATATTTATTTAAATTATTATTTCTATTTCTTCGCTCTGGTCTCGAGCGCGGCGTTGAGTTCCGCCGATATTCTCCAGAATTCATCGGAAAGGTGGGAACGGAATGTTTTAACACTATGCTCCCTCTGCCTGATATGTTGTGTGCGGGATACAGCGTGAAGCTGAAAAGAAATTATTTAAAAAACATTATATAGCAATAGTAGATATTTTTCTCGCCAAATACGCCTCAAAATAGTATTGAGTGCTATACGATTTTATATCTCCTTCGCAGTGCTTACATAATCTTGCCAATTGATTATCAATACCGGAAACCCTCAAAACATCCGTGTTTGGTAACAAATGGTGAACCTTGATGAACATGAATATTTAAAACGTTATGTGCTTGCGACATTAAAAATATCATTGTTTTTTTTTAACTTGAAATTTTTAAATTCACATTACAATTTTATAAATAATTTAATAAAGTTTATATTGGTGGTTTCAGTGATATTTGCAATTATAATATAATGCATTTAAAATCCACAGTAGGTTAGTGACAAAGTGCGTTGACACTTTTCTTTACACTTCTCTATTTCTAAGGTTTAATGTCAATTTACTAAGAAAATGCAAGTATTGCTTATGAGGTAAAGGAACCCACTCGCCAGATAATGAACAGAAGTACATTTACGCCTTATAATATGTGCAAATGTTAGACGAACTTAGGTACCTACATACATACTGACGTCACAATGGATTCTCAAATCACTATTTTAACATACCATGTTTACAATGTCCTAATTTAAAATATATTAAAGTCAATTATTACGGTATATTATATTAGGTAGTTATTAATGACATAATTAACGTGACTAAAAATAAAATTGGTTAAGAATTCTCAATAAGTATTTTAATAGGCGTAGTGTATCATAAAAGATTACGTACCAGGTGAAAGCTTGATCCAGAGCGAAATTTTAGCTTTCTAACCGTCAAAATGTCTTGAAATTGCAATGCATATTATATAAATCTGTGCTAAATATATAAAATACGATCAATAGTTTTTTTTTTAATTTGATTAATAAAATAAATACAGATAAATAAAGAATATATGTTTCAAGGTCTATTTTTTTACGTAACAGTGCAACGATCTTAACAACATGCCTCTAGCATTACAAGCTAGATATATGTCATTAACTTCATTCAATGAGGCATTGACCGCGAAGGTCACTTTATCAAGGACTTACGTAAGAGTGCCCAGATAGTATCTAGTGGGTATTATCGCAATAACAAAGTGTTCCGGGTTCATCGCTCCGGCAAGGACGTTCGTTTACCACCGATTGATTTATTTGTTTTCCACATCAAAACCACCACGTGTACGTTGTTTTCGAAGCTGTACGCTGATATAGTATTGTATTTTGAATTACAATATTCTATGGATCGTGTTTCAGTGAGGCCGCTACTGTCTACTTCGATTTTTACGGCAATCTTAGCGCGTAACTGCAGTTTTAGTGCTCTAGTAGTGATTAATGCACAGGTCGTTGGCCTTTATAAAATAATTTTATGATATACATATTTATAAATTAATTGGTTACACATAATTAAGTGTAATAAACAAAAATTAGATATTAATATATATTTATAGCCGTAAACTAATAAATTATATCTATAAAAAGTATAAACACTCTCGTAACGAAGTAAAATACGGAAGATAATATTTTCTTGTGAAGATCCTAAGGAAAACTACAGCGCACAACAAATTTTATCTAGAAATACCGTCAACGATAACTCATCTTTTCTGTTTAGTATATAGCGTACATAAAAACCATATTAAACAACAACTTTTACTAATTATAAAATTCCAATACACAAATATCGTTAGACACCAAAAGATGTTTAATGACATCATCGTATTTAAAAAAATCCGTTTCGTCTTTTTTTAATTACACAAGTTTCCTAATTTACGAAAGGTAAAAAAAGAATGGAAGACTTTTTTCTGAGACATTTTCTCAAACCTACCTATAAAGCATGATATGTATGAAACATATGTACTTACAGTGATATTCCATATCCATAATTGTACTTTTTACAGTTTTACGATTTCCCGCATATAGCAAAGTAGGGGAAGGGAAGTTCCCTTCCCAGTTCCCATTTGCCGCCTGATCTTAGAGAAGTTGCGTTTGTTCGAGTGACAAAATTCAACGCCACTCTTTGTCTACCTAATATGAAAGTTCTGTATAAGTAAATATGTTGGTATATTTTTTGCAGCTTCACGCTGTATCCTGCATATAGAGTAAGCAAAGTGAGCGTACTGTTAAGACACCCCGCTTCCAACTTTCCGCCGAATTTTAGAAGCATCGCTTGTTGGTCGGCGGAATTCAACGCCATGTTTTGAATCGACATCAAAGCAAAAAAAAAAAATTAAATATATTATTTCCTTTTGTGGGAATCAAATCCACAATCTGTCGCGTTAAGTCACGCGCTTGTGCCCCTGCGCCACGTCTGGCCTCAATTCGTGATATTCGTTGCTTATGCGCTTATCTTATTAAATAAAGAAGTTAGATATTTTATACGTTCTTGACAAAATGTTATGTTAATAACTGTCATTATATTATTTTATCCCAATTAAAAGAAATATATATATCTACGTAACCTACATTATCAGTGACGTAAATCCGCATTTATCGACGTTGCTTATAAAATGGTTAAATTTAACATTTAACTTTACCTATAGTAATCCCAAACTTTGAATTTAACTTAACCACAGTATATAATATAAAATTTTAGGAAGCTGCAAGTTAAAATTAATTTAAAGTGATTGTAATTTTGGTAGATGCATACGAATGTACCTAAGTTTAGTCGAGGACAGTCGTGACGCAGGAGTAAACGCCACTAGCTGTGGGTTCGATTTCCAGCTGAGATGAAATAATTAAGCAACGGCGTCGAGTTCTGACACTCTACATATAATGCTTCCAGAATTCCGCGGAAAATGGAGAACGGAGTGTCTTAAGTCTACATTTCCTCTGTCTACTCTGCTGAGTGCAGGATATAACGTGAAAGTAACAAAAATACAATAGATACTAATATTAAGAGTACATAATTATTAAATTAATTTCTACGACGCTCAAATATTTGAAGCCAAAAATCTACCGCGCCTACATGAATATGTGGGTTACCAAGTGTATGACTCCGATGTGATATGCAATCTTGGTAGAATATTGAGCGGTCAACGACCTTTATATAATTCAGAGAACGTCAACGATCGTTCTTTATCCACTCCAGAAAAAAATATTTTATATAAATTTAACATATTGCGGTAGGGCAGGTACAGACGTAAATGCCGTTTTATCTCACGTTTTTTTTTATTATTTTATATTCACGTATCTTTGTTTCTTTTTATATTAAACACATTATTTCCTTTAAGCAATGAAATAAATAGTTCCGCAACAGATAAAGAATGGCGTGCGTAAAATTTATAGCTATACTATAGTTCATTTAAAGCAAATTAGAGTTTAATATATTGAATAGGAAAGTTAGGTGTCGTCACTCATCTGCTGGCTTAGCAACCACACCCACCGTCCTCCTCACAGCTTTGTTCGCATCGACAATATCGGTGTACCCATTTCACATTTCACTTTCGTTAAGAGCCGCAGCCAACGGTCCCCGTGGTCGTTGGCCCCACGTCCTCGCGACCGCGGGCCTATTAGATAATTTCCGCGCTGCGCTGTCAAAATACTTATGACCCAATGGTACAGTGAATACGTGGGTCAATGAACCCAATGCGTACGCGCAAATATCACGCTTCAAAATCACTATCGTTCGTATATAATAAATACTTACCGCAATCTCGATTGTATCGGATACGAAATCTGGAGATAAAATGTGGATACAAGGACATTTTTGTGTTACATTGTATTTTTAATATATCTTTGTTGTGCGGAGTCGTTATAACTTATTTATATTTCGGTTTGTTGTAAGTTTGTATGTAGTTACGTAATGCTCTTAGTTTGGAAACGTACCTATATTTATTTAAACAAAAATTTCAAAATTAAGCAAAGCTTTCGTCAATTTGCAAGGAAAACGGTCATTTTAAAGTTTATTTAAATTTAAGTCGTCGTGGCGAGGTGCCTAGCTATACCTATACCTGTTGATTGTGATCGATGATTGATTTAATATAGAATAGAATAAATATATTTAAATTATTTTCACTTTTCCGCTAAGGTTTAAATATCACTTAAGCAATTTCTTCAATTAATATAAACAGTGTAAGCAGCGACTAAGTTTTCTTAGCTTAAACTGAAAATAAGAAAGACAAATGCAATATGCACCTCCTAATTTCATGAAGAATCCTTTATTCTACCACTGCCTGTCCACGAGTCTCACGTAACCCGATCGAGTCCCTCAACAAAAAAAAAGAATACCAAAAGACGAAATAAAAATTTAGTTGATATAAGCTTTGTAAGCTACTACATCATATTCGATATCAATATTAGAAACAAAATAGGCACTATTAAAATAGAAATATAATAAGGTATAAATTTCCGCATATACCTTTATAGGTTAAGCTAAAAGTACTAAAATATTTAAGTTGGAATTTTGATATGGTATCTGAATCTTTCTTTTACTGAACTTTATGATATATTCCTTCCATTTATCACAAGATGTCATCCAAAATTGAATCCAAAATGTTAAGCTCTGTGTTAAGTCCTAACTATTAATATTAAATATTATAATTTCTTTAGATGTTGATTTTATGGGACAAAAAATCCATCTTTCACCATATAGATTAGGCGATATTTCCATACAGGATCTCATATGTTGCCTACATCTGACTTATATTATATCTAGGTATATATTGCGGAAAAATATTGAAAGTACGTTATTAAAAAAAGCAATTTGAGACATAAAAGAAAACATATAGGAAAAGCCGTTTAGGGCTTCGTAAAACTATAAAGATCACTTTATTTCCTCAGGTTACGATGTGAATGAACCAGTTAAAAGGCGATTCCTTTATTGCTTTATCCAGTGTGTTATATTTTCTCAAGACCTAATAAATTAAAACTTAATTTTGATATTATATTCATAGTAGACGGTAACTTCTAAATATATAGTGTGCCGTGACGCAGGGGCACAAGCATGTTATTGTAACGCGACGGTTGTGGGTTCGATCCCCACTCGATGGACTAAATTATTATTTATTAATAAATTTTTTTTTTACTCTGGTACCAAGTTCGGCACTTAACACGCAATGCTTCAAAAAATTCAGAAGAAAGTGGGGAACGGAGTGGGGTGCCCTAGCATTATGTTCCCTCTGCCTACATTGCTGTGTGCGGGATGCAGCGTGTAGCTGCAGACAAAGAATACCAAAAATCTTTAAGTTTTCAAATAGACTTTATTTACAACAAATCGTAAGCTCTTAAGTCGAGCTGCAATATTATTATATGTATAAATATAAATTATGCTGCGGCTTATTGTCGAAACATTATCATATTATTAGTCGTAGTGTAGAAGTATAAGGAAATCGCATATTGCGCAACAACTGCCCCCAATTATTCCTGGGTGAATTTCCAATGTATCATAAAATTTTCCTACGTTATACTTATTGAACTATGCATATATTAGAACATTCATACAATTTTGATAGGAATTATACAGTATTTAGATCGAATATTTTTACAAATTGCCAAAATGTTTAACTACAGTAAAATAAAATTTAAAAAAAGAGGGAATTTATAAAACCGATAAAAAAAGACAAAGAGAGTCACTCTTTGTGGGAATAAGGAAACATGATAGAATATTCCGTTTTTTTTTATATGTTTGTTTATATACATTTTTGCATTAATAAAATGAATAATTAAAAATATATCGTTATCAAATGTCAATGAAGTATTTAAGATTTTCATTTCCTAGCTCTCGTAAGTGATAACGAATGCCTCCAGAGCTCAGCAAAAAACGGGAAACGGAAGTGTAATGAGACCAGAATATATTATCACTAGGTTACCAAATTCCTTCTGCCTACCCTTCTATGTGTGGAATAAAGCGTGAAGCTATAAATCTCTGTCAGCATTTAGTGCTAACGAGCGCATTAAATAAATAGTATGTAAATACTATTTTTAAGGTTCAGATTTAACCTTACTCCTAGAGAAGGCTCTGTCATTGACTATCTATAGAGTACCTTGAAAAACCTTGATGTTGTTAATGTTCCAACCTAATGATCTATATCATTATAGTACATATCCGATTTGAAGGTAACAAAATAAAAAAAAATGCTTCCTGTTCATAGACTATTTAAAAATAATTATTTTATTTAATCGTATTAATTAGTTAACGAAATTCCTAAAATTATCCGAACAAAAAAGGGAACAACACTTTGAAATATCTATTTAGGTACCTACCTATACCATTAAAATTCTAGCGTTGTAACCAAAGTGCCAAACAAATCTGTCAGCATGCGGATTTAGTCATTTACCCACATAGTGACCACTTAGTTTGGGAGTGGCTATAATATATTATATACGTATTTATATTAGACAATATGAATATGGATATCATAGGCGGTGAATGCACGCGGCGACCGGCGACCGGCGCGAGGCCGGCCGATCACCCGCCTTATGTAACCACTACCTACCACAAAGTGCAACGTTCACATTTAAAATAAACAACAAATCGAACCAACCTGCCATTTATGTAGGTTCTTGATCTTGATGTGAATATATTACCAAGTCCCAGTAGTAAAAATATCGACCGTACCTAGGTAAAGAACCGAAAGTTAAAAATTGCAAAGGTTTAAAAGGAGTGTAGTTTTAATGGGTTTTTTTTTCTAGATTAAATAAATAGTGAATTATGTATATTTATATGTATCTTTATTTAATCGATAATTATTCCTGTTATAATACTTTAAAAACAGCACTAGAAGATATTTGCAATTTTTAACTTTCAATAGAATTTCGATTGCACAAGATGCATCACTAGCATTATCGCACTTGTCGTGGCTTAACCCGAAAATGCGATATCATATTTTGTAATCGCCATACACTATTCTGCGTTAATTGATCCTGAGATTTTGAAATGTTTATTTTGGTGGCATATGAATTGGCTATTTCGTTATTTTTCCGTAGTTTTTTTAAATGTTTAAAAATAATATATTTTGTGAACACTATTATTTCTAAACTTAAAAGAGATGAAAAAGAATAAAAAAAAACTATACAGTAATGACAATTATTTTATTCAAGGAATATCTTATGGCACTATTTTTTTTATAATAAACAATTTACTATTGAGATTCGTATTACAAAAATATTTGAAAATGAAAACGAGTAAGTTGTAAATTATAGCACTCATATATTATTTTAAAAAACACAGGTTCACGCTGCTGCAAAGGTGGCTGAGAGAATTTGGTGTAACTACATTCCGATTCCCACTTTCAGCAAATCGAGATATTATGGATACAGTGGGCAGTACTGAATGCTACATTTAGCCTATCAGAGCGGGGAATTAAAACAATTTTGAATAGAATTATTCCCATGGGTGGGATAATTCTATAAAAAATTACCCACAATCTTCGCATCTACAATCAGACGCCTTCTAATGGGCCAAAACGACCCCATAACATGATTTATAAATAGGTAGGTGTGATATTTATCATTCTCCACCCAAGAAATACTATGTTTATTTATAAAAACGTTCTTCCGACACACACATAGAAACTAAGTATATTACGTATTTTATTCAAAATATGAAAGTATTTACGAAGTTTTTCGTTAATTCAATTAAGAAAAACAAATTTCTGGTCAATTCAGCGTCAATTGTTATTAGGAAAAGCGAGATCTCGATCTTGAGAAAGCTTGTGACATGTAAATATTTGACAAAACATAGTCTCTTATTATTTTTAGCACGGGATCGTGCGGGAATCATTTGATTAATACTATTTATACTATTTACATGCTTTGTCAATAAAAAATACACGGTTTTCGCTCTACGACGAAATGTCATTAACGTAATCACAAAATTTCGCCGCTGTCGCGACAGATTTTGTATTCTATATCTATACTTATTATAAAATCATAACGAATCAGTGTCTGCACATAAAAGATATTCAAGAGATATTGTTATTGAAATTTAATAACGTAAGTGAACTATCTGTGCGTTTGTTCACGCTTATTTCAGAAACGGCTTAGCCGATTTAGTTTAATTAAAATAACTAATGTTTGTTTTATTTCAATTGGTTTACAAATAAAATAAAAACGGTTAAAGCCGATTTAATTTCCGTATTCACTGTTGTATTTTGGCAAGCTTCTCTTAATATCAAGTATTTGTTTTATTTTAATCGGTTTTTAAAAATTATACTAATTACTAATTTGTATCATTTTAAAAAATGTTGTTAAAAAAAGCGCTATAAATAAATGTTTTATTGAATTGGCTGCAACTTAACTTTTCAATATAAGCATAGATTTTTTTAAGATATTATTATTAGATACCGAAAGCAATTAGTAGATTAGTAAACCTATATTATGTAGTTCAAGCGGGCGAAGCTGCGAGCGGGTAACTAGTATGTAATAAAAATGAAACTGACTGTTTTTTGTACATGTATGTGAGAAAATCTTTTATTTGGGCCACTTATCCCTTTAAAGCGGACGAATTCGCAAGCAGGCCGCTAGTCTATAATAAAGTCAACGCCAAGGCAGATCGCGAGTTAGGTATATACCCACAGTGAGTTGACAAAGTAGATACCACTCCCTGTTTTACCTCGTTGGATGACGTCATTGTGAGGCAGGCAGTAAGTTCGAATTGCCACCAGCTCAATAGTGCAACCGAGTTCATTGACCGTTGCACCAGTAGCAAATTTATTTATAAAAATTTGCAATACATTATTCATAAACGATTACGTCCACTTTTAGAGTATTGGCGGGTCTTTACTTTTTTGTTTTTTTTACAAATACAAACATATGTTTATCAGCTCTATCATTATGTGTCGTATTTTCTCTATATATTCAACTAGCGGCCCATTCGCGGCTTCGCTCGCATACTACTTATAATTGTTTTATTATCCCGCATTTTGCATAAGATAATCAATATAAATTATATTATTAATATAATTTATACATCAATATCAA
>DVQM01001645.1:0-11560 GCA_018231645.1 Heliconius ricini | reverse complement strand
ACACACACACACACACACACACACACACACACACACACACACACATATATATATTAATTTCTTCTTTTTGACACCTCTTACTACTACAGTGTGGGTAGTTCAAAAGGCTAATTTAGATTTTCAATATGCATTTTGTTAATAGAATTTAATAATTTCGTCATGTGGTAATAGAAAGTGTAATTAACAAAAATCTAAAAAATTCTCTTTTGGTTTAGATACAAAAACGATATAGAAACATTTAAAATTACACTTTAAAATATAAAACTTATATATTGATACCCCACATGAGAGAAGTCGAGTGGACCATCCTACCCCAGAATTGTCTGATGCCCACTCAACATTATACTTTTGCCTCGAAAAAATTTAAAAAATAACATTTACACAAATATATCTGTTCAAATCTTTAGTCCAGGCACACCAGGAAAAATATCTAGATATGCTTATGACCATACCTCTTCAGGATTAGAATTGAGTTGCGTAGAGCACGCTCGATAGCCTTCTAGAGCTTCGGCATTACTTGGATCCAGCTCCAAGGCCTTTTGATATGCATTAAGAGCTTTGGAGTGTTGTTGCATGCCCTGATATTATAAAAAAAGAAAAAAGATTAAAAATAGTTTTAAATTATTAAAGGCCGTTGTGGCGCAGGGTACTAGGGTGCATATAAGGGCATTACTCTGCCAAATGTAATATTTATTATTTTCATTTTCTCGCTCTGACAACGAAATAAAAAGTGCAGCGTTAAAAGTTCCACCACTCAACATGCAATTTTTCCAGAATTCAGTAACTGAGGTACAGGAGTGTCTTAATACTAGGTTCCCGGCTCCCCTCTCCCTAAACTGTTATGTGCGGGATACAGACGAAGCTAAAAAAAAATACCTGAAGTATTTTCCCCTTTCTGATCCATCCCTTGATGAACTTGGGGTCCAATTTGCAGCATTGATCGCAGTCCTTCAATCCTAGATCAAAAGCAGCCAGTTTAGTGTAGCATGCCGCCCTGTTAGAATATAGCTTAGGATCGTCCGGGTTGCGTTTGATAGCTTCGGTGTAATGTTTCATCGCTGTGCTGTAATCACCTGAAAATAACAAGAGAAAATGTATAATTATGTTTAGTCCTACTATTAATTAATATTATAAATGTAAAAGTTTGTGAGGGTAGATGTTCCACTGTTCCACTTTCACGCAAAGCCTACTGAAGATTTTGATGAAACTTTATATTGTTGGTGTATAATATAACCTAAATCAGAATAACACAAGCTACAATTTATGTTAAGACTGCATGAATTTGAGCATCTGAAACCATTAGGGCCTATAGTATTACACATATAGTTATATTTTTATTTTATTTTTTATTTATTTATAGCATTTCAAATCATTTTTTTGCAAATAAAAATAAAAAGTTAAAATGTATGTATTTCTATATATTCTATAATGTATGTTTAAAATATATTTAAAATTATATATTATCAAACATTATTCAATTAATGAAGTAATACTTCTGTTAAAGTCAGAACTATGGTAAATTATAAGATTCTGTTTTGGAAAAGATAAGATTCAACAGTTAATTAAAAAACTTAAAAAAGGTATCAATTAAGTGCTTTTTCGAGGCCAGTCGTGGCGCAGCGGCACGAAGAGTGACTGTAAAACAGACTGGTTGTGGGTTCTAACCCCGCTCGAGGAGATGAAATATGTACTTAAATTTATATTTCCATTTCTTTGTTCTGGGGTCGAGGCTAAGCGCGGCATTGAGTTCTGCCACTCAACACGCAATGCCTCCAGAATTCGGAAGAAAGTGAGGAACAGTGTCTTAACACTAGATTCCTTCTGCCTACCCCTGCTGAGTGCAAAATACAGTGTGAAGCTAATTGTTTTTATTAAAAGTGCTTTTTCAACTGTGTTACAGCATCTGACTATAAAATTTGGACTACAAAGGTTGTCCGTTCATATTTAGATAGTCATGAATAATTTTAATTTCGCTACTTAAAAAATAAATTATGGCAATGAGTTCCACTATCCAAAAATGTTTCAAAATAGGGTGGAAAGGGGAGAATAAAATACCTATTTCAAGTAAAACTAGACAAAAACCTACCTTTCTTAAAGTATTCATTGCCTAGTTCCTTCTCTTGTTCAGCTTTGACTGGATCTACGTAAGCTTTTTTTTCTTCCTCCACAATCTTCTTTTCCACTTCACTAAGCAGTGTTTTAATTTCAGGTGTACGATGTTCCGACATAGATTTCTCAAAGCAAGTCTTTGCTAGCTTCCATTGTTCCATTTTCTTGTATGCATTACCTGGTTAAAAGATAGATAAATAAAAATCTTTATTGCACACATGTTAGAAATTTAGACCGTCGCGTGTGTGTGACTGCAAACGTAACGATTGTGGTTTTCATTTCCATTATAAGAATAAATGATTTATTTCATTTCTTTTCATTGGAGTTTTGCCACTGAACATACAAAGTGGTGGCAGAGTAAATTAGTACTGAGTTCCATGTCCCTGCTATATGTATACAGTACACAGCCTGAAGTAAAACAAAATATTAGAGAAAAAGATTTACAAGAACAGAAAAAGTAACAAAAAGACAATTTAAAAGCAAACAATTTCTTTTTAATTTTTACAAGTGGGGGACCCGTGAAACATAAAAAATGTTTCTTTTATCTGTCTGTGAGTTCACAGAGTGCCAGGTGTACAGCATCAAACCAAAAAAAGAGTACCATGTCATGCTTTGTCTTGTTACCAGAGAGACAATATAGAAATAACTTATTTCCATAACTGGAAATCGAGCTTGCAACTGTTATGTTTATAGCCAGATTCTGCTGACACTGCAGCATAGAAATAAAATAACTTACCAATTCTAGTGAATGCTTTGGCAATAAGCTTGAAGTCAGCTCTATTCTCCCTGCCAATTTCAATTGCCTTTTCACATTCTTTAATACACTTCTCATATTCCTTTTGTTCAAAGTACACAGCCGCCATGTTTGTATAGAAAGTTATATCAGTTGAATCATGTTCTATTGCTTTATTATAATGCAATATGGCTGCATCAAATTCCTTTTTTTTGTAACAGTCATTGCCTAAATCCTTTTCTTGTAAAGCTAATCTGCGATTTTCTGGTAAATCTTCATATTTTGGTGCAGCGGGTTCTTCTTGCTTTGGTTTAGGTGCAGGTTTTTCGGGAACTGGCGGATCTACATCCATTGGGAATCCTTGGTCTAGACCAAGCATAACACTGAGTGTTGTTAACATTCTTTTGTCCTCCATTTTGGAGTCTAAACTTGTTATGTCATAGGGATTGATACTCTATTTAAAAAGAAAATTAAAATATTTGATAAATATAAATTAATAGAATTCTCATATTTTATGAACTGTTCATTTATATTATATATGTAAGCAAAAATAATAAAATAAAATAATACCGTGAGTATTTAAAAAAATATAGCATGTGGCATTTTTTTTAAATATATTTGATTATAATAATACAGAATATTAGAGAATTGAAATAGACATCTGCTTATGATTTTATTTATAAGTTATCCCATATTCTATTATTAGCCAAGATGAAGGTTACAGAAGTAAGTCTAAGATTTAAATTTATGTAGAGCTTATGCTCTATAGCCTAAATGATAAATTATGTAGTGATAAGTTATAAGGCTAGACAAAATTCAGCAGAAACACTGGGTTTCCTCTGCCCACCCTAATGTGTGTGGGATACAATTTTTGAAGCTGATAATATGTATGTTATATTCTAGAAAGTCAAAAAAAAATTTGTTAGATAATACTCAAAACCAAATCATAACATACATATAATTACTATTTTGTGTTACAATTATGCTGAGTGTATTAGCAAATTGCTTTGATATAACTATAAGACAAAGGATAGTGTTTTTTTAGTACTAATATACATAATAAAAATAGTATATATAATGCTATTGAGTAATAAGTTAAATAGTAAATTTATATTTACTGACCTCAACCATACTGACATACTCAGGATCCTTGAGCCATTCCCTAGTTGTAGGATTTGCTTTTAATTTTTCAAATAAAGCTTGTGTTCTCATTTTAACTTGTTTCTTTACTTCTTCTAGTCCTGAAGATAATTGCTGATTACTAGGTTCAAGTTCCAGACCCTTCTCGTAAGCAGCAATAGCCTCTTCATGCTTTCCAAGATATGCTAGAGCACTACCTTTGCGAGAATACCCCTTGCTCCATGAAGGATTTAGTGACACAGTTTGGTTTGCATCTTCCAAAGCCGACCTATAATTACCAGCCTTAGCGTAGGCAGCCGAACGATTGCTAAACAAAACGTGGTTTTTTGGATCTAATTCTATTGCACTGGTGTAATGTTTTATGGCTTCATCATAATTTCCAGACGACAGAGCAGCGTTTCCCTTTTCTTTTAATTGATTAACCTAGAAGTTTATTTGAAAATTAATAATTAGCCCCTTTTCCGAACAAAACAGCTGAAATCGGCATAACCTTACCTGTTCCATGATATCTATTTATATTATTATTATAAATAATCAGATCACAGTTAAATAAGCACTTCGCAAATTAATATAGTTTTACTATGCACTATCACTCTTCCAGTACTTTAACAAATCTAGAACGAAAATATCTGAATTGTAAATGAACGGACACTGACACTTCAAATTCGAGAATTTTCTGGTTAAATGCTATTTTACTTGTAATTTTAAAAATGGTAACATTGATTTAAACATGACAAGCAAAAAAATGCATTTATCATGAGGTACCGCCGGACTAACTAAGAATTCTTTATAATATATTAAATGACGTTTAAATAATTTATATACTGATAAAGAACTTTAAATAATGATGTTTCCTATTATTAACATTAAATTTGTTTAAAAATCGAAAATAAATTGAAACTTATAAGCTTTTCGTATTATTTATCTGTGAAACCAAACTGTAGTTAACTATTTTTTGTTACCTAAATTTAATCTGTTACATGCTAGTGTCACGCTAATCGCTATTTAGTAATATTCGTGATTACATTTGACGAACGTTGTGGGGAATACCAAGTGAATTGTGGTGATCGATGGCAAATTGACTACTTTTTTTGAAACATTAACGGGTCGTGCGTTCCCGTAAATCCTGGTGACTCATCGAAGTTTCTACATTTGTCACCATGGACACCGATGATGGTGAATCCTCCAGCAGCGGGCCCATGTCTAGTCTGAACAGCTTGTTTTCTTTCACAAGCCCTGCTGTTAAAAAGTTACTTGGCTGGAAACAGGTACAATTATATTCCTTGTGCATGAATTATAAATTATAATTTACAATATAAAGTTTTCTATTGGGTACAACAGAACCGTCCTATCTTTGATATAAATACCGCATAGAAAAGTGTGAAGTTATTGCTTTACGAACTCTTGTAATGTACATTGGATTACTAGCTTAAAAGAAGCATATTATTAAAATAATTAATCTGGTATCATATTAATAAATGCATAAATAAGAATGTTATTTATTGTATGTGCATAATTAAACAACTATCTCCAACATACTTGTATTTTCTGAAAATGTGTATATAGTTTTTTCAAATGAATTTATTAACATTTTTTATATATTTAAATTATATTTAAATTATATCTAATCATTATCTTAAATTGTACATATTTAATCTTCTTTAAACAATGAGTCAAAGCATTAAGCAAACTATGAATAATCTTTATATTATATGTTATCTGCAACTGCTTATTTAATTTTTATCATGTACATATTCTAAAATAATTTGTTTGCAATAAATTGAATTACTATTGTTAGTAAAGTTGTTATTATATGATAAGTACTATTAGATACTATATTCTTGCTATTATCAATATTTTCTACATATATGACTCAGTCTATTGGTTTCAAATATTTCTAAGAAATGAACTTGTACTTTATATTATGATGAACACCTTTTGTATTTTCATTTACAATATAATGTAACATTATATTCAAATTTTATTAATACTTTATTGTTTGTTATATTTTAAATATTTTTTTAAGCAGAAAGAGAATCTATACCCTATTCACAAAGCCATAAGATAAAAGACAGCCAAATTAAAAACTTTATAGGTAACAATAAATGGACTTACTATATTATGTAAAAAAAATATCTATGAATTTATGAAAGTAATATGCTGATTGATAGCACTGTAAATAATATTATTGAATAATGTCTAAAGAATTTATTAGTTTGCATTTTGCATTAATTTAATATATATATAATATGCTATGTAATAATGTAGACACTTAATAAAAATCTTAGTTACCTGTTGTACAGCAACTGGTTATTATTAAAATAACAGATAATTTAACATAACAAATTTACTCTTATGTATACATCTCATGTATAATAAATAAGATAAAAGTTATAATTAATTATGAAATCAGCAGCAAAGTTTGGGAAACTCCAAAAGTTATTGTTTATGTTGTGTACATTTCTTATAATAATTTTGTCAAATTATGACAACATAAAAAATAAATAAACATTGCTTTTTATTTTGACGGTTCTTCTTTTTTCAATGACAACATTGTATGCCTAATAAAACTAAAAAAATATTATTCATGTTCTTCTAGTCTTGTTAACTCTGGTTTAGTTAGTGTATAAAAATATCACTTTATCTTCGGGGGCTTCAAATCTACAACTATCATATTCTATAATGCTAATACCAAAATGGTGCCAACAATAAATTGTAATATTGTGTATTAACTGGCGAAGCCCAACGCCACGCTTTGTTTCACCATAAAGTAGTAATCTTTCGAGATCGGGAAGAATCCACAAATAAAATCTTTTTACCATTTTCAGGGCGATGAAGAAGAAAAATGGGCTGAGAAAGCGGTGGATAGCCTCGTGAAGAAGTTGAAGAAGAGGAAAGGGGCTATCGAAGAGTTGGAACGCGCGCTATCATGCCCCGGCACGCCGTCGAAATGCGTCACTATACCGCGGTCCTTGGATGGACGATTGCAAGTGAGTTTTGATAAAATTTACTATTTGTTGTTGAGCTTCACGCTTTATAAGTATGGTAAAAAGAACCAAGTGTCAAGACACTCCATTTTCAAGAAAATAGTGTAACGCACAACCTTCACATTCACAGTCAGACTGATGTCATATTGATATTTATTTTGTAGCAAAATTGATGTTTCCCCTGCGGTGCATTGGTGTGCGACTGTAAGCGTGTATATGCGACTATACGAATACTCGTAAAAAGGATTATTATTTTTTTAATATTTTTCATTTCCTCACTCTAGTACCAAGGCATAAATTAGTTTTGAGATCCGTCACTTAACAGAACACGCGACACCTATCATATAATTTGAAAGAAAGTAGGGAATAGTGGCTTAACAGTTTGCCTTTGCCTAGGGTAGGCATAGAGCTGTTTTCTTTTCTTTAAGCTTAACGTCTAGCGTGCAAAAATAACAAAATTAATTTAGCTAATAATATTTAACAAAAAAATTAATTTACGTATTCTGGTGGCCTTGCGTGTAGAGTGGCAGAACTCAACGCCGCGCTTTGCCCCGACACCAGAGCGAAAAATAGGAATAAAAATTTAAATAAATATTTCATCTTCTCAAGTGGGGATCGAACCCATAACTAATCGGTTTTACAGTCACACTTTGTGCCCCATATTTATCAGCTAATATAAAAAAAAGCAAAAAGTTAATTAGTCTCATTATCTAATTTTAGTTGAACATAATGATACGTAAACATAGTATTTATTATGTTTACATTTATCATTTTGTATCACATACCTAGTTAATTAAATAATTGTAAATTCGTTAACACTAATTACGGGATCGTGCTATTTTCTTGGAACTATCATGTATTATATACAGAGTGTAACGCGTTCGACGGTTCAACGGATGTCTAAAGGTGGAGGATCTCAATACCCTGTATGTATGTTGGCAGATTATCTGTGGTTTGAGAATTTGTGATTTTTGTATAAGTCGGATTCTTGAAGAAAATTGTCAAATATAGCCTGAATGTTGAGTCTCATCGCGTTCATGATTTTTTCGCAATGTAGCTTGTGGTACAAGACCACAAGCGTGCGACTGTAAACGCAACAGGTTGGGGGTTCGATTTCCACTCGAAGAAATTAAATATCTAATATTTTAATTTTTTTGCTCTTGTAACGAGACAAAGCGCAGCGTTCAGTTTCGCTACTCAACACGCAATATCAGAATTTGACGTGTTGTTGTGAAGATAAAGTGGGGAATGGAATTTTAATGGGAAAACATCAACTTTAGAAGTCTCCTTTCCCAGGTTCCCTATGCTTATACTGCTACGTGTGGGATACAGGGTGAAGCTAAAAAAAATCCAATACAAGTATAATAGTATCTTAACGACGCTAATTTTAACTGTTTCAGGTATCTCATCGTAAAGGCCTTCCACATGTAATATACTGTCGCGTGTGGCGGTGGCCCGATTTACAAAGCCATCACGAGCTGAAACCTTTGGAGATATGTCAATATCCTTTCAGCGCTAAGCAAAAGGAAGTGTGCATTAACCCTTACCACTACAAACGTGTGGAAAGTCCTGTTTTACCACCAGTTCTTGTGCCTCGCCATTCGGAGTTCGCCCCAGGGCATTCTTTGTTGCCCTTTCAAAGGACCACGGAGCCTGCTATGCCCCACAACGTATCGTATTCAGGATCTGGGTTTCCACCTTCAGCTACTTCGGAACTCCCAGACACTCCACCACCCGCGTACTCCCCTCCATCGGATGATACAGAACCTCCAGGCGAAGTTGCTCCGGTTTCTTATCAAGAGCCTCTTTACTGGGCGTCGGTTGCCTATTACGAATTAAACTGTCGTGTTGGTGAAGTTTTTCACTGCAACTCCCATTCGGTAGTTGTCGATGGTTTCACAGATCCATCGAATAATAGTGATCGTTTCTGTTTAGGCCAATTAAGTAACGTCAATCGAAATTCCACTATAGAAAATACCCGACGTCATATAGGCAAAGGTGTTCATTTGTACTACGTAGGGGGAGAGGTTTACGCCGAATGCTTATCTGATGCGGCCATTTTCGTACAAAGTCGTAATTGTAACCACCATCACGGCTTTCATCCGTCTACAGTTTGTAAAATACCACCAGGTTGCTCCTTAAAGATTTTTAATAATCGCGAGTTCGCCCAATTGCTTTCCCAAAGTGTGAATCATGGATTCGAAGCGGTTTATGAATTAACCAAAATGTGCACCATACGAATGTCTTTCGTGAAAGGCTGGGGGGCGGAGTATCACAGACAAGACGTGACTTCCACTCCATGTTGGATTGAAATACACTTGCATGGCCCTTTACAATGGCTAGATAAAGTTCTTACCCAAATGGGATCTCCGCATAACGCGATTTCTTCAGTGTCTTAGCGTTTTCATAAAATTTATCTACCCACCGTATGTTATTTCTTGGTGAAATTGGCTTATATCAAACACCGTTTTGTTTTTTATGGATTGCACACTTCATGTTTATATTTATTCTATTGGGATTAAAATAGCTTATTGAAATATATTCTCCTGTCACTGACATTGAATTTTGAGTTTTACAGTAAATAATGCATCGCAAGTTTGCAATCCATAAATTCGTGTACAATATTTTTTTGAGTTGCTATGTAGCAATTACATACATATATGTTTTTAAAATGAATATGCCCAAACATTTTTATAAAGTTTAGCTCAAATTGTGTGTCCAATATGGAAGAATGTAAGACGTATTTTTAAGTACTTGTATTTTATAAAGACATACATTAATGGATTATACTCGTGATTGCTTTATAGTAAAAGTGGTTATAGACCGTTTAACAGTGTAGTAACCCCACTGAGAGGTGTCAATTAACATTTAATACACATTAAATGCCATTATTACTTTATTGGTATGCATTGGTACAACTTTAATTCTAACCAAACATTAATTGATTTCTCTGAGTGTAGGTGGAATCGATAGACCATTTCTATTGTATCTTCTATACATAAGTATAGATAAAATAATAATAATTGACATCTTCGTGTGTGTGTAAATAAGAAGGAATTTGAAAGGAAAGGTCACAGGTTCGATTATAGATCGCAAGAATATGGTATGTCAAGGTATTGTAATTATACGAATATTATATAACAATATAAAGCTTCTAGTTACTGAAAAATGCAATTTTTATTTTAGACTAACGTTTACATTTTATGTTTTATGTGGTTAGGTGGCTCCGGTTTTGTATTAAATTTTATTCGATTTTTTTATTGTAATGAAACATGGATGTTTAAGTGACGATTCCAGTTAAATCCTTTAAAATAAGATCACCAAAATATATTTTTTTAAGTGCATAAATTATAACTCTTATAATTTTCCATATTAATTGAGGTTTTGATGAAAAAAAAATCATATTGAAAAGATTTAAATAAATTTGAAGTTATTTAAAAATATATTACTGACAAGGTTCAAAAGTAATATTAATTTGTAATTAAATGTAAATAATATTCGTTTTAGGGGCCACTTACATTAGATTTATAATAAATTAAGTGTTTATGTGTTCTTAAATAATGTCATAAATATATGTTTTTTTTAGTTTTGTCATCTTTATAATATGAGACCAAAAGTAAAATTAAAATATTAAAAATCTACATTTTTTTTAAAATACCAATGATGTATTGATTTATGAAGATATGTAATATGTAATTATGTAGAAAAAACTATAAATTGTATTAGCCATATTTGTAATCTCTGTTTCACAGCTATTTTATTAGATTTTCTCAAAATGGCTAGACAATAATAAATTATCTTTTCATGTTTTTTTAGATCTAAAACAGTTATTAATATCCGACAATTTTAAAAAAAATTTCAATGTAACCACAAAAATATTTAACAATACGTATAATTTACATTTATTCTTCCATATAAAGATGCAAATATATAAAAAATCTTCCATCCACATAAAAAAAATATTATAACATCTCTGTGAATCCTTATAAATAATTTACATAAATATGTAAATTCTTATACAAAAGTTGTATAGATTAGACATTCTAATTTATTTGGTTAAATCAAAGAGTATTTGAAATGAAAATTCAATCGAGTGCGTGTGCCATCGCGTTAGTGCGTAAATTGGGTATTTACTAAAAGTATTTGGATAGATTGTTTTTTCGTTGTAAGAGAATAAGATTTTTGAACTAATTTTGTTGTCTGTTTTTTTTTTATGGTAAAAAATATAAAATGTGTCGTACAAAATTTCAGTGGTGTCTTAAACCAAATTGGGACCGCACAGACGAAATTTAATATTGTATTGATCTCAAAATATTATAATAATAAGTTTTTTAGTTCCTTCTGAAACACACTGTAGCGCGTCCCGTGCCTTGGTAATTGAGAATACAATAAAAAAAGTACTTTGATATGCTCAAACTTCCGTTGAATATTTTACATGTCACCTTTCAATATATAAAATATATAATTATAAATTTTAATTTAGCCTTACTTTTACTATTATACATGTATGTTGTAATCGTAAATATTTACACGTTTTACATATATACATACATACATACATACATATATATATATATATATATATATATAT
>DVQM01001644.1:0-11560 GCA_018231645.1 Heliconius ricini | reverse complement strand
TTTTTTTTATAGAAAATTGAATAATAATAAGTTTAAAATTAATTTTTTAATCGCGGTAAAATAAAATAAGTAAGAGAAAGCTTGAAGTTATAACAATTAAGCAAAATTGCAAACAAAAATATTTTCCATTGTAATTTATCTTGTAAGTGTCATACTTTTAAAACTTACAATTTTAAAAAGTTTACTTCAATAATTATTACATAATTGTGAAACTTACGTATTTAAATTATGCTAATGAGGTTATAAATAAAAAAAAGATATTTATGAAAAATAAAAGAAAAAATATTGACTACTTTTTCCATAAAAATAAAATCTTCTTATTAAACGATCATGAAACAACAAACAATTTAACCTCCCACCACCACTTAAACCATTTTACACCAATCCCTGCTAGAAGCAACAACAATCAACAACAAACACAAACACAAAAAAAATATTGCAAAACACCACACAAAAAAACCTCAAACTTATAGTTTAATATTCTAACAGCATCTCACTATACTTCCTTATCTTGATGACTCACACAGTGCTCGGCACGGGAAGGCACGGTGAAAAAAAATTATCTCCCATCAGATTACACTATGACTCACTGTTACTAGGCTGTTACTAAACTTACAGTACGGTTAACAAGTCGTGGCCTCTGTGAAGTTATATTTTCTGAACTTTTACGCATTTTTCACTTAGAAAGAAAATAATCAAAAGTGAAAAAAAAACTAAAATTCAATTTGCACAGTCTTCACAAGCTCTACAGTTAACTTCAGCGGCCACGACTTGTTGGTCGTACTATATGTGTATAGTATTGAGATGGAAGCTCGAAACGATGACTAGGACTCATTGTCTTTAGACTTGGGGGTTGAATAATTAAGGCTTTCAAGGGTTGTGTAATTGAGCTTTTTTGCAAACGTTTTTCGTTATAATATGTTCTGCCTACGAGACCAGCTATGGCGCAGACGCACAAGTATCAGCATAGTCACGTGAGCAAGACAGGTTGTGGGTTCGATTCCCACTAGAGGAAATAAAATGTTAAATATTTTATTTTTTACGCTCTGGTCTTGAGGCAAAGCAATGCCCCCAGAATTCAGCAGAAAACAAAGTGCCTAAACACTATGCTGAGTCGAACCGACAACCGTTGCGGCATTGATATGCGGTGCAGTGAGGGCGTTATTTTTCGCTTATTGCACTTATATATAACATTTTTTATGTTACATAGTACTGTAATTAAATGAATAATCAATTCAGTTCAGGTTCTATTTTCACTTTTTTCAATTTGCAGTTTTGATGGTTTCTTTTTAAATTTTAAATTTAAACATATTCTGTAGGCTTTATTTATTCCTATATTTCTAAATCAAATAAATTAAAATTAATATAACATGAGAAAGTGTTATAGAAACAAATATGGGACCAGAACACCAAATACTCTCATTTAATAAAAAGATTAGATAAAACCAAAAGATACCAGAATCTAATTACTACTAACCTAAAATCGACATTTATAGCAATTTTACAAACATTTAGTATGATATAAAAGATAAAATACAATCAATGTAGATATAGAAATAAGATATAAAAGATAAAATACATACAGCAGATGCACTCTTCTAATTTAACCCGAGCACACACTGTCTAGACCTGTCAGTGTCTGTGTCAACTAACCGTAAACGTTACAGTTTACTACAGTCCAGATAGAAAATAATTAAAATTGTTCGATAGTACCTATTGTATTATAGTTACAGTGAGTACAGTTTTTTTTTGGGCTCACGCTGTATCACGCATAAAGCGGAGTAGGCGGAAACAATCTGGGAACCCAGTGCTAAGACACTCTATTCTCATTTAAACATTTTTTATTCTTTTTTTGCATTTTGTTGTTTGTTGAGCGAAACTTAAAATATTAAATATTTCATTTGGTCGAGTGGGAATTGAACCCACGACCGTGTGTCGAATTGCAGTCGAACGCCTTTACCTTTACGCCACGAATGGCCTCAGTAGGATTTGATATTTTTAGATATGTCAGCTTCACGCTGTATCACGCACACAGCAGGGTAGGCAGAGGGAACCTGTGTGTTAAGACACTCCGTTCACCACTCTCTGCCGAATTCTGGAGGCATTGCTTGTTAAGTGGCAGAACTCAACGCCACGCTTTGCCTCGATGCCACAGCGAAGAAATGGAAATATAAATTTAAGTAAATATTTCATCTCCTCGAGCGCGGATCGAACCCACAACCTGTCGGCTTTACAGTCACGCTTTGTGCCACTGCGCCACGACTGGCCTCTAATTAATTAAGATTTAATTTAGATATCTGATAGTAGCTATAAAATATTTTACACAATAAAGTAGTTAATTAGTTAGAATTCAATAATTTGAAATTTAATATATTTTTTTATTTAAAAGGTTACTTCGCTGAAAATATTGTAGATTAAATCTTAATTAAAATTTAGTTACTATATGAAAATTGTCCTTGTAATATGCATGTATGGTATTGAATGAGTCTGAGTGTAAATGTGTTGGTCTCAAATCATGCAGAAATTGACAACGGAATATACACTGGACTACCTTTGCCATGGTATAAACGAAATACGACATGAAGCCATATTTTGCACTAGCGGCTCACTCGCGGCTTCACCCGCATACCATCTATATACTTTTTTACTATATTCCGTTTGCCAATTGATTTATTATATCATTTGTACATTAAATAATTTTTCATATTTTTGAGAAAGTGTAAGCACTACTTGGCTGCTTGAGAGGGCTTCATCGGCGGCCAAGAGTCCTGCGTCCGTAAGCAAAACGTTGAATTTATTTCCATTTTACATTTTCCCGTAGGTAAGTACGTATTATAATAGCCGAAGATTGTCTTCATAAAATTTCCTTGATGATAGAATAACTTTCGCTCGTAAGTTTCAATATTCATATAAAATAAAAATCGATGAAATATCACCTTGCAATTTTTAATGATTTTTTATTACAAAATGCCTTATTGTGACCTATTAAAAGAGATATTTGCTGTAGCGGACTTTATTTTAGAGCTGATGAAACTGACTGTTTTTTTAATATAATGTACTCGCTTATATGTAAACATTTCTACAGCGCATGCGGACAAACTCATACGATGGCGTTCCTAGTTACTGTAGTTTCGATGTTTAACAATAGCTAAAAATTAATCCGAAATGTTATCCTTCCTTAAACTGTAGTATACTTGAGGAATGTAGCTTTCATATAAAACAAAAAGTAACTAAATCTGACCTGTACTTCCAGAGATCTTAACGTTTTCACAAACAAACAAACTCTTCCGTTTTATTCTATTAGTATAGATTAAAAATATTTTAAGAAATTGCAAGAAAACAGAATTATATAATTAGAAAAAAAAGTCGAATACAACCTGTATCACGTAATATTGATAATATAATTTCATCAGCCCATAGCTATTCTACGTAATGCGCCGGCGCATGAGTCACACACTCACAAAGAAAGAGAAAAAAAATGTGTTGGAATTAACCGACTATTTATGCGCATTTTAATTATATTACCGTTAGATGATAATATTTTACAATTTGCAGATATAGGTGGTATATGTGTATTGTATATTTACTTTTTGCTTCACGCTGTATTTAGTATAACAGGGTAGTCACTACCGTTCCCCACTTTTATGGAAAAAGACAAGGCAAACGAAGATATGGGTCACCTCGACTAGATACAATAGCAGAGGAGCTACAGCTGCATTGTCAGCTTTAAGGTGGGACAGACGCGCTTTTTGAACGCACCCATGTCGTATCGGCCTGGATACCTCCACCTGGAAACCACACAGTAGTGAAGTGACACGTGTCCAGGTGTGCATGGTATTTAAGTGTCAGTGGAATTTTTGAACAGGGCGAAAAAAATAAAGCCATTAAATATTTTATTTAATATGTTATTGCGAATCGAATCTACAACTGTTCATGGCTGTATTTATATATGAATTAACATACAAAACTTACTTAATTTATTCTGATGTTTCTTTTAGTTTTATTTTTTGTGTGCTTTCCTTTATTTTTTGTGTGCTTTATACGTCTCTTAAAACGAGCAACACAAACGAATCTTAATATTGTAGGTTGGGAAGTGGATTTTAACGCCGCGTTTCTTCTGAGAAAGTCATTAAAGCGAAAATATTTTATTAATAGTATAAAAGAAACAAAAACTAGTATATTATTAAATTTAATAATTAAACTCAGTACCTATTATGGTTAAAAAATATCTTATATTGTGGTTACTTACAACGTTTTGCGGTTTAAATTGATATGTTACTTGGAAATTGAAATGAAGGTAACAAACATACATGATTATATTCGTAGAATAAAAGAAAAAAAGAGATTAAATTTTGAAATACTTTTTTAATGAAACTAATTCAACCGGATTAATCGCGTATATTTAAGATTTTACATTTTGGGAACCTGACGTTTCGAAAAAAGGACAACTTTCTTTACAGAGTGCAGGTGTATACGAACTACACTGTGACTGTGGCTTATCATACATTGGTCAAACAAAGAGAAGCATCGGCATTAGGGTGAAGGAGCACATCTCAGATATCAAGAATGGGCATGTATCAAAGTCAGCTGTATGTGAGCACACTATGGATAAACCTAGCCATTACATAAGGTTTGATAAACCCCTCATCCTCGCTAAAGAAAACAGATACATTCCTAGAATGATCCGCGAGGCTATTGAAATACAAAAACATCCTAATTTCAATAGAGAGGATGGCTGGAAACTTTGAATTGAAGCCTCAAATCCACCATACTAGAAGGCACAATAATATCAGCTCATTCTGCAGGAATCCTGGGCAGTACGCGAGACAATTAAGAAATCGCTAGCGGTAGTTCGTTTGGCGCAGTCTACTCGTGACCACGGACTACCGCAAAGTGTCCGAAACTTCGGGTTTCCAAAAATGTGTAATATACGCGATTAATCCGGTTAGAATGTGCAATAATCGTGAAAGTCAAAGAAGTTATTATTTAAAATACTCGAAAATTTTGAGGAATAAGTTATTGTAAAAAATATTCATGTTTAATTATATATTTTTTATTATAGACATGTATATTATTATTTGAGGCTGTCTTGTAACAGGTGTGGTCTAGGGCATGTGTCGGATAATGGGTTCGATTCCCGCTCGCAGAAATAAAATATTTAATGCTTTCATTGTTCTTCCGCTAATAACGAGACACAGCGCGGCGTTCAGTTCCACCACTCATAACGCAATGCCTATAGAATTCAGCAAAAAGTGGGAAACGGAAATATCTTAATAGAAACATAGATTCTTAAGGCTAGCTTCCCAGGTTCCCTCAGCATCCCCAGCGAGAATTTAAAAACAAAATTCAAAAGACAACCGACTCTACATAAAACGGTGTATTCACTTACAGAGCTAATTGTGCTTTTACAGGACATATGAACAAATGTCAGTAACACTTGTTCAAATATTTAAAACGTCTGTTTGTACGTCATGATATGTTTGTTCAGTGGAAAGCTTTGAGTTTTGACGTATCAATAGAGCTTAAATAGTAATTAAATTAATGTATCAAAAAAAGTCGTCGGTGCAGGTGCACAGTAGGGGGTTGCGGGTTCGATTCTCACTCGGTCCAATGATTATTATTTATTAATAATATATATTTTTTGCCGCCACTCAGCTTTTTCTTGTTTCTTCTTTTACCTGACTTTATGCGGGATGCAGCTTGAAATCGATAAATGTATCAGAAAACTGTCTTGTTAAATAGTTGATAGTTCAAAAATATGCCTAATGAAATATTTTATTAAGGGTAACAGAACAGGTCGACTGTAAGCTCTGTATTTGGGTTCATTTCCGAATCAGGGGAATGAAGAATTTTCATATTTCTACACAAACAAAAGAACGTGAGACGGTAAGTTCCAACACTAAAGTCACTTTGTTTTGAATTCAATTGGAAATCACAGAACGGACTCTATGTCCAAAACGGAAAATAAAATTACATTTACTAGTTAATTGTTTTCGTTACAGTTAAAGGGATTTATCAAGATTTTCAACGTTAAAAACAAAAAAAAATCTATGTGACATATTAAAAGCAATGAAAATCTGTCTGAATGTTAAAAAATATTGGGATTAATGGAAAATTAAAGTATTTCTAGTAACGGGTCTTAATTTAAATAATATAAGCCTTTAGTCGAGTGATTGATGGTCGATACCTAAATCGGAGGTACTGGGCTAGATTCCAGAATAAACTTAATTTAATACAATTTTAATTATATGTTATGTATAGCTATGTATGTGATAAGAGATATTGATAATATATTAGGTATGGTTAGATGTATCACGGTGTTTAGTTCTGATACTTAGCAAACTGTCTCAAAAATACTATTTTTTTAGTATTATTTAAGTTATCGTACCTCATTAGTATTATTTTGGTCGAATTTTAAAGACATTGCGGGAAATCAACGCCTTACTTTGTCTTCATCATACACGAGGAAAACAAAAATAAATTAAAATATAATCATCTATCAACACAGGTATTTTTTCATTTAGCTTTAAATCGTATTACGCACACTATAAGGTAAGCAGGAGTGAACCTGGAACCTAGTATTACGGTTCCCCGTTCCCATTAAAACACTTCTTTTCTTTTCTTTCCGCCTAATTCTGGAGGTATTTCTTTACGTAGACCAAACCCACAACCTATCGCGCTTCACATGCTTGAACATCTGCGCCACGACTGACCTTTATAGACTTAAAATATAATCTATTATAAAATAACTAAATAAACAACCACAAAAGATATATTTAAAAAAAAATCCTTCAAACATAATTTGTCATTGAACCTATTCAAATGTAAAATTTAAAAAGCCGCGCCCAAGTTTCCTATAATGAATCATCAATAGCCAACATTCGTTAAATGAGTCATTTTATTACATAATATAAAATGTTAATGTCATTTCATATTTTTGTTGCAAAACATGGCAAAACGCGGTGTTGAGTTTCGCTACTCAACACTGGACGGCTCGAGAATTCGATGGAAAGTGCAAATGGGAATTATTTTAATAAGAACGGAGTGTCTTAACTTATATATATATATATATAAAATATTTTACGTAGAGATAAACTTATGTTTTTCTACTATATATTATACGAAACCATCGTTTATATAAGTATCGTTTATATAACATAGACACTGTACTATGCCATAGCATTAAAATAACCTTACAATAACTAATAACAATTATTTTGTTTATATATAAATATATGATTATTTTAAAAAGGAAAGTCATTTCTAAGGCTTTAGTGCACAAGACAGAGTAAATGCTCGCAAAGTTTTACAAGGCGTTCATGAAATATCTTGACATAAGATATAATATTATATCAATAATTCAGAGTTTAAACAATATTTTTGCTAATTAACCATCAAACCATTTTCATTTGTAATATAAAATAAGAAAAAATGTCATTTGAATCATGACACACCATTCTCATATTTAACATTATACCTGATTTCACTATCTTCACGTTGTATTCCGCATAGGCAGAGGGAACCTTATGTTAAGACATTCCATATCCCACTTACTGCTGAATTTTTCGAAACATTGCGTGTTGAGTGGCGGAACTCATGCCGGGCTTTGCCTTGGTGCCAGAGCGGGGAATTAACGAAAATATCATAAATAATCGAACCTACAATCATTGCGTTATACTCATCGCTTGTACCACTACGCCAAGAAGGTTATTAAAATGATACCTGAATTTAAATCGTTTTACCAATATTTTCCGTACATTTAGAAGCAATATGAACCCGACGATAACATTTGATTGTCATTACCGGCACTTACGCGGTTTTATCCAAAAGACCTTGCAATATATCGCGTTGCAGATAAACACTAGCGTTGTTTGCATCAATTTGAATAAATTAACCAAATACATGCATCTATAGGTCATAAATCGATGCAATGTTATTAGATAACGATATTTAAAGTATGATAATAATGAGTTATTTGGGTATAGAATGGACTGTAAATGGCAGTGGGCTCGATGCCCGCTCGGGAAAAGGACCATTTTATTTTACACGTAAAAGTGAGGCAAAACGCAGGTTCAATATGCAATGTATTGTAAAATAATCACGGCGGAAAGTAGATAAAGTACTCAGTTACTAGAAGGTGAAAAAAATGTTTTTTTAGCATCTCACAGTATTATCTGGATTGGGGAACCTAGTTTTATGATACGTACTTTCAGCCGAATTCTCGAGACATTGCGTTTTATCCCGTTACCAGAGGTAGGAAATGAAAATGGGTAAAATTATTTTTTTGTATTTTGTCAATTGGGTAACTATAATATACAATTTTTCCCATCTCCCATTTACGTAATGGCTTAATTCTTCATAAAACAAAAATTGGCAAAAATGTTTTAACATTTCTCTTCTTACACCATAATTGTTTCTTTAGTAAAGTTTAAACAATTTAGTTGTCCCATGAAAAAGAACAGAACAATACACGAACAACGTAAGATCCTTTTAAATATCCTGATAACGTTAGTTATTCACACTCATCGACCATAACGTGTAAATTACGAATGTCAAAACCGCACTAATAATTACAATGATTGTGTTTGAAAATCTTTATATACGTACAAAAAATACGAATTCGAACCTGTTACCCTGAGATAGAGTCCATTTTAGTAACAAATGTGAGTCTTGGCCACGTGACACGCAAGGAGTGTTAAGCGAATATCGCAAATGATGATCTCTTCTCGGAATTGTTTTCTCTGCTTGTTTTTCAACTTGGAAGGCTTATTCTGTTTATAATTTGTTGTAAATATTATACATATTTAATGTATTTTATGTAACGAAGGGAAGGTTACCTGAACTATTGTAAATAATTATATTTTTATTGTCTAAATTTTACTAATTAGGATTGAAAAATTAACAAAAGTAATATAGTTTTAAAAGTGATTGTTTGTGAGTGAAGTAGATAAAAATGGGGAACGTAGAATGTAGTATACTAGGTTCCCACTGCCTTCCCTGCTATATGCGAGTTACAGCAGCTGAAGCTTTATATATAAGTGATTTTTTATATTTTTTTTACAATAGCATTTAATTAGCAACCGGCGAGACGCAACAAAAGAATAAATTACACCAGACTCGTGATATATCACTTACCGTTCCACGTATTATTGAGAATAATGCACTTGTGATTCATTTACTACCTAAATTAATTTCAAATTAAAATTTTGACCTGGTTATTTGAGGTGACTTTAGAAAGAGAAAGTTTTTATTGTTTTTTTTTTGATCTCGTTGTATTTATTTACATTATTTTTTTATGTAATGAAAGTCCAAAACTTGGTTATAAAAAACGTGTTAACAATATTTTGAGTTGATTTCTTACATTCAATAGTAATGTTTATAGCACGGTTTCTTACAAGGTTTGTAGCTTCCCTCGGAACAGAGATATGCGCGAATTTTCTTTGCCAAAGGACAATCCAACCTTCCGCATGGACCGTGCACGTCTCTTTTGTTAACGAACTGCCCATGCTGATATTTACCCTTAACCGTCTCCCCAAATATGAACTGATGCTGGCTGCCTCTATATTCCATTCTTTTAGGGCAATTAGTACCACCACAAGGGCCTTTGGGGAATCCCATTGCAAGTATGGCTAACTCGCTAGCAGTATAAGGGGCAACGAAATCATCATAAACCCTAGGTTCTTCTACAGGCCTTATGGGTTCCCGAATTATGTCTGGAGCTCCGAAAAAATAGGCAACGGGTGGGACAGCGTCTATAGTAGTTTGTTCCCAATGTCTAACCACTTCAACATCTTTTAATTTTAAGTCATCCGACAAATATTTACGACCAGGCAGTCTCTCCATTTCTGGCAGTGCGATAAAATAACTTATGACCCTATTGCCCATACACGTCAATCGAATGAAAAATTCGATTTCACCTGATGCTTTCAAGTCCTCCTCACACTGCAGGGGTCGGGCTAGTTCTACAGTATTCGTTACCATTTCTGGTCGCTTAGTATCTCTGTATTCGGCTTGGTCCATGTTTACTGGATTCAATTCGGCAGCTTGTTGAAGGCAATTGAAAAATGACTCATGCCATTCAACTATACAAAAGCCTACACAGTTCATCTCTTGATTTCTGTTCCAAACGGTTATGTAAATAGGTGTTTTTTTAAGGACTTCTTCTAATTTTGAAGGTCTCGATAGGAACATTATAGCGTTTCCAACCCCAAAGTATGGTGGTTGTGGTAAAGGTTCTGATGGAAGGGGCAATTTAAATACAGGAGCTTTTTTTCCTTTTTTACCTTTCGGCTTGGGAGGTTTTTTGCCTTTCTTTCCAGGTGGAGGAGGTGGTGGAGGTTCTACGAAGTTGTCATGGGCAACATAAAAATCAAATATAGGCAAACAATTTATTTGCATGGTGCATGTCTGCATAAACTTCATTTCTTCCTCTGACGGCATAGGTGGCTCCTTACCTTTTTTGCCCTTCTTAGGTTTAGGTTTAGCTTTAGCACCTTTTTTACCTTTTTTTGCCGCTTCTGCAGCAGCCAAAGCTTCAGCTTCCCGTTTTCTTTCCTCTTCTTCCATGCGAAGTTCATATTCATCTTTTTCTGGTGGTTCAATTTTTAGTACAATTTTTTTTACAAACACTTCAATCATAAATATTTGTTCCATTATTATCAATCTGCAATATTTAATTATGTTGTTATACTTCTTTAAACAGAATATAAAATGAAAAACCTATAAGTCAATATGACAATAGAAAGTTAGGTAAATAAAACCAGCCAAGTGCGAGTTGGACTCATGCTCGAGTTTCTATAAAAAAGGCATAAAAATCACTTTTGTAGTATAGCCCTTTAAATATTTATTTTGTTATGTTTTTTTTGTATTTGTTATTATAGAGATAACAGAAGATAGCATCTGTGAAAATGTTAATTGTCCAACTATCATAGTTTATTAGATAAAACTTGGTAACAGACAGACAGGCAGCGGAGTCTTAGTAATAGGGTACCGTATTTACCCTTTGGGTACCGAAAATTAAAAAAAAACAACACAAATAGGATGTCTCTACTTACCTGTAAATTTAAAAATATATGTATCTATATGTAACCTTATGTAAGTATTATCTGTTAATATCGCACAAACAGTTATATACTTTCAGTTCATTGAACGTAAAATATTGCATATTTTTATTTGGAAACTAAAACTAAAAGCACTGATAATTTATTATATTATATCATTTGTAAATGATACGCAAAAATTTTGACACTTAAAAACATGCAAAAACGTAACTATGGTGATTATTTAATAGTAAATGTCACTTCTCGTTACTCCGAACTAACGAGGCCAGTCGTGGCGCAGCGGCACATAGTGCGACTGTAAAATCGAATGGCTGCAGGTTCGATCCCCAATCGATACATTTATATTTTCATATCTTCGCTCTGGTATCAACCCACTCAACACGCAATAAGTGGCGGAGCTCAACGCCGCGCTTTGCCTCGTTACCAGACAGGGGAAATGAAAATATTAAATATTTTATTTCCCCGAGTGCGAATAGAACCCACAACCAGTAGCGTTTACA
>DVQM01001643.1:0-11561 GCA_018231645.1 Heliconius ricini | reverse complement strand
GTGAAGCTGATTTTTATTTTAGTATAATTTTACAATTGCCACTCACCAGGTCACCAGTGCCTATTTTCAACCGTAATTGTTATGAGTTCGAATCTCACTCCAGGAAATGGCTATTGGTTAATTTTTTCATTATCTCCAACTGCCCAACTTTTTAAAACATTATATGCTTAGAGAGGCGGAAATCAATGCCGCGTTTAGCTTTTATTGCGGGGAAATTACAATATTTATTATAATGACGAATGTTGATTGAACCTACGCTTATGTCATGAAGGTCTGTAAATTTTAAAAGTGAAAGTGTACATTAAAATCAATTACAATATATTTTTTCGACAACACGGCTTTGCCCGCTTAAAATTATTCTTATATTATAGCCAAATTACACATATATTTTTTACATAAACAGAATTTATATTAGTATTAGTTTATTCTGACATATCTTCAAATTATATAAAAAATCATGAATGATCATGTGATCACCTTTAGCAAAGTTGTTGTATTTGAAACCACACCCTTAATGGTTTCTGAGTTAGTACAACAAAATCAATTGAATGACTCAAAATGAATTGAGTATTTGTATAATGTCTTACCTTTAAAATTATTTTAATTGGTGGCGTAGCAAAGCGTGCGAAGCTTGTAACTTACAATACGGTAAAGATACATCAAAAAATCCCTTCATTAGTGCCTACAAAAGTAACGAACACCCATCTTCACAAATTTTCACTTTCATAGTATTATAAGGAAAATTTTTAAAAAATAAAATTTGATAGTAAAATAAATTTTATATGTATATTACATACACATTGTAAAAAGTAACGAGCGCCGCCAGCATCAAATAAGCGTGCATATGAAAGTAAAACTAGAGCGGTACTTAAATAATTTTAAAAAACAGCTGAGCCTCATTGAAATGTTCACTAAAACGGTTTGTGTGTATTGAAATATTTTCTGTGTTTTTGTGGAAATATGGTTTTTTTTTCAATATTTCGTGGTCAGTCGTGGCGTAACAGCAGAAGCGTGAGACTGTAAGCGCTATAGGTTGTGGGTTCGATTCTCGCTGGTATCAATGAAATATTCATTATTTGGTATTTTATTATTTATTTGAAGTAAAGCGTGGCGGTAAATTCCGCACGGCGAAAAATTGGGAACTGAAGTGTCTTAATGGACACGCAGTCTTTAGGTTCCCTTTGCTTACCCTACTATATACATATGTTAAATTACTAAGCCTTTTTAGGGCCGAAAAATGAAAAATTTGATAAAATAAATTTGTTTGATGAAAAATTCGCTATGACGTCTGTTAATCTGTTAATAATGTTAATCTGTTAATGTTAATTATGATTACAATTTTTTAAAATTTTGTTATTATTAATACACTTTATTATTTTAATTAAGGGTTTATGATAGAAAGAGTATGGGTCGATTACCATTATTGAAAATGGATTATTTTCATTTTGTCGCTTTGGTAAGTAGATAAAATGCGGCGTTGAGCACCGCTGAAAGCTTAAGGTGGAGAACGCAGTGTATTAAACACCATCTACCCTGCTATACGCGGTAAAAAGCGAGAAGCTATTTTCTTATACATAACAAAAAAAACACACTTTAAATCTGCAAATAGCCTAAAATCCCATTCTTCCGCAAAAATTGGACACAAGTGAAATTGCCGGTCGTTTCGAAATAAATCCACCACGTCGAGTCGTGACGGTGAGTATTGATGAGTTTCACACATTATATTCAGTGTGCCCATTTTACATGGACTGGGCGCATTAATTATACATTGGCAGATGCAGTTGAGACTAACGGGAGATCATTATTTTAGGTAACAATTTCTTTTGTAGCTATAGAAGTTTGTTTGTTGAAGATAACTATTGTTAATTAAATATATTGTTTACTATGAAATTTAGGTAATATAGAAGAGAGAAATACTAAAAAAATATAATTTTCTTTTTTTATAGCTGGGCACATTTTATACATAATACTGTATGCAGAAGTGAAGAATCTAGTGCTGAAACACTCCGACTTCAAACTTTCTCCCTTGCCTGCTGCTGCTGCCTCAATTTATTGCCCTCTATATATTTTATGTAATACTTTATCACCAGAGTGATAAAAAGAAAATAATTTAGATATATTCTTTTGAGTAGAATCCACTGTCACGTTCACAATCAGACACTGCGCCATGATGACGGGGTACGTATAATTAAACAAAATGATCTAGATTTTATTCCGTACAAAATGAAACTGGGACTCAACTGGGTGTTTCTTTTGTCTTTTTATTCAACCCGAATGCCAAGTTTTCGTTAGAATATTCAACTTTACTCTATGACTGCGCAGGTTTGAGTGAAATTTGCATCTGAATCAATTGTTAAATGTGCCGCGGCATAAATCAGTTTGCAATGCCTTTAGTTTTTTATTCATTGCTTTCATAAGATTTTTTAAAGCAAGAAACTATTTGCTGGTTACTGGTATGTATTAATTCTAAAAGAAATAATTGAGGCCAGTCCACCAGGCCAGGCTCCGCTCCCTATTCCCTCCCTAAAGGTAAAAAAAATGAAAACATTATTGAAAAATATTAAGACCTACACAGGTCAAACACAGGTACAACAACGTGTTCAGGGTCCTGATGGGGCTGCCGCGGCAATGCAGTGCCTTGGATTTAATAATGATAAAAGCTAACCACGTTACATATATGTATAATTTTCTAACTTACCTTATTCTACATTGTCTGTTATTTCAATCCCCTTTCGAGGGAACATATATATTTATTTTCATTCTCTCCTCTGATATGCAGTCCACGGCGTTGAGTTCCGCCACTTAGTGCAAAGTTTCAAAACTTGTAAAATATCCAGTATTACCATATTAACATATAACTTAAGAACCCAAACTTAACCAAGATAATAAACTTAAGTTTCTTCCTTCCATTGCCTAATTATCCCTTGTAATTATGTCAAATTTGTCTTTTACTACGCAATTTTAATCTTGCTTGGATATCTATGTAGTTGGATAGCCCCGTTTCATATTTATATAGACCTCGGGCTCGGGTCCAGTTTTAAGGGTTAGTTAGGGCTGTCAATTTGGGTTATGATGATTGGATTTTATTTATAGACTTGAATGATACTTTATAGAGATGTTTGATTGTTTGTAGATAAGATTATATTGGAAAATATTGCAGGGGCATTCGAGAAAATGAAATTGTTTTAATTTTCATTTCCTCAATTCTGGTAACGAGTCAAAGCGCGACGATGAGTTCCGCCACAATGCTTTCGTTATACGACGGCATGTGGGAAACGGAAGTCTTAATGGTAAAGGAATATCTTAATACGAGGTTCCCGGATTTTGCCTACCCTGCTGTTTTATACTTAAATAATACTTTCAATGGTTGATATATATATGTCGATAGTAGCACCAGTACCACATTTTATATAAATTATTTTTTAGCTTCGCGTTATATTTTGCAAAATACGGAGTACGTATCTTAACAGAAGGTTATGTTAAGACTATCGTCGTATTGTATCGATGTCTCTACTTTCTGCCCAATTTTTTAAACCATAGCTGCCGCGTTACCAAAGTGAGAAAATGTTATTAATTCCCCCAAGTGGAAATCAAACCCACAACTGTCACGATTACAGTCAGACGCTGCGCTACCACGTTTCAAAAAAGAAAGAAATAAGAACTATATAATAAAAAAAACATAAAAAAACAATAAAAAAACGAAAATAAAATCGATTTCAAAATACTGGAACTTACCTTACATTAAATACCTATTCCACCAGCCCTGATAGTAATTAAAACTAAATAGAATCGCTGTGACGTCTTCACGCGTCTCTCACAACCTCAATTTGTTACCGAAATCTCTTTGTGAAGCCGCGTCGTACAAAAGCATGGTCCCTTGGTTCACTTTGTTAGCTGGCTACGTCTCTATTGTACACATTTAATAGTATTGTGGAGTAGTTCGTGTTTTCTTTGTAATATAAATCTGCATATGTACTGAAATTAATCAACAATAAAGATATAGCTTTATTCTTTATCACTTATTTAACAGGGTAAGCAAAGGGAGCCTAGTGTTAAGACACTCCGTTCCGCTTTTGGTCTGATTTTCAAAAAAATTGCATATGCACCTATGCCGTCGTGGTGCAGGTTCACAGTCTTGTGACTGTAAACGTAATAGTTGTGGATTCGATTCCTACTGGAGGGGAACGAAACATTTAATATTTTCATTTCATCGCTCTGGTAACCATGCAAAGCGCTGCTTTGAGTTCTGCCAATCAACACGCAATGCCTTCAGAATTCGAGAAAAGATTTAGACACTTAGTTCCCAGATTCCATCTGCTTAGATAGGCATGCTCAAATTCTGCTCAAGCAGGAGGGTTGCTTTGAGCGGAATTCAGCGTGGGGCAAAAAAGGAGGGTACCAGAGCGAAATAATGTGGACAACTAATTTCTTCAGATTATTTAGTCAATCGAATCCAAAACCGTCGTGTTTACAGTCACATATTGTGCGCCTGAGCCACGATGGCCTCAAATAATAAAGAGAGAAAAAAATATATATTATTTGTTTATTTATTATGTGCTAAATTATTTGTGTAAACAAACACACAACTGTAATGGAAAACGCCATTTACAAAGTGAAGTATAACACTGAGGACTGGAAGTGCTATCTAATTACGGAGCGTCTCACAGCATTGCTTGCGTGTGACAGTTCCGCATATGCACTTTAACGTTTTCTTGAGTAGAAAATATTATTTATATGAATATGAAAAAATTATTCATATTGAGGCCAGTCGTGGTGCAGGGGCATTTGGGTGACACTGTATAAGCGCAGCGTTCAGTTCCGTCTATGAACATGAAAAGTTTCCAATATTTGTAGTAGAAAACGGACTGTCTTAACACTGTGTTCCCAGTTTCTGTCTACCTGGGATGGGCTGGATAGTAGATTTAACCAAAAAATATCTTCTTAATCATGTCATTTCCGTGACTTTTCCTTTCAATCAAAATTTTATATTTACAAAAATATATGAATATACATACATATAACCTACGTTGTTTCATACATTCTAATGTAATTTTTCAACATTTTTTGTCACGTTTTGATCCCCATATCTTACTAAAATGCAACATGTGAATTTAAAATGTATGCAAATTCGGCGTCACGAGAGATTTTTGTAGATGAAGCGTTCCATATTTACATTTTGCTTGCAAAATATATCACGTAATAGCAGCTTTTAACATGTATTTTTTTCAAAGATGGTCTATCGCCAAATATGTAATAGATACTAGTTCAAATCTTTATTTGATCGTTTTTTTTTAGTTTGTCTCTGAACTAAAAAAACGATTAAAAGAAGATTACATACATACACCTATACATTTAAGGGTAGGAATTGGCATCCTGGCAACCTCGTGTCAAGACGCTTCGCTCCCATTGAGACTTCTTTTATTTATTGTTATTTTTACTTTATTTTTAAGTCCTGAGTTTCAATCTTTTTTACTATGACACTAATTCATTCCCACGATTGGGGGTCTAGGTTAAAACGATTACGTTAATTCAGACACTGTTCTACTGTGCCACGATGGCCCTTTTTACTTTTTTTTTAAAAAAAAAGCAGAGGAAAAAGACACTGCATTCTTCAATTTAATATTCGAGACATTGCATCTTAATTGGTGAAATTCAACGCTGCGTTTTGCTTACTACAGCATGAATATGAAATATGATTGGTTTCTGAACATTTTCGCTCCCCACTTTCCGCCGAATTGTGGACAAACATGATGTACTAAACGTGCTAAATATCGTCTCAAGTCGAAATAGAAACCTACCACGCTTTACATTTGACCTCAATATTTGTATTTTATATCAGCATATATCAAATTATACAGAGAAGAAAAAAGAAACGTCGATGACTCATCTAACGGAACCTAACGCCACGCTATGATTTTAATAAATTTTGGATGTTTTCCCAAAGTTAACAAGTAAGATTGTGTGGAAGTAACTAAATTAAATTATTTCAATTTTAAATATAACTTATGAGGCACAGGGGCATAAGCGAGCGACTGTAAACGCGACGGTTGTGGTTTCGATTTCCACTTGGAGTTAAACAATTTAATCTTTCCATTTCCTCGCTGTAATAACGAGCCAAAATATGGAATTGGGTTCTGCCATCCAAGACGCAACGCTTCATGAAATCGGCGGAAAAGTGATTGAAGTCTGATCCCCGATCAGAGGGATCATAATGACAGTGAAGTGTCATAACACTAGATTCCCAGGATCCTTTTGCCTAACCTGCTATAATAAGTGGTGTACGACGTAAAGCTAGAAGAAAAGAAGAAATATACGCTTTTTATATTTTTTATAGATACTTAAAAAGAATATTAGAATACTGAAAGTAAAAAAAAATTAAGTAAAAATTGTCTTTAGTTTTACAAAGAAAATTGTACATTCAAATTAAATATTATTAAAAAAGTTCGTCAGCCTTCCTACAACTAAGTGTACAACTTCCTGGGAGGATGTAAATTTTTAGAGTACTACACTGAGTTTCTACGGAGCGTGCCTCTTGTATAATGTCTTAATATGTCTCTCTTAATATTTTTTTTGTTTTATTCCTTTTTGTCATTCAATACCTGAACTGACTGCTATTGCATCAGTTCTGGGTTCGATTATTAATCAATGAAACGATTTTTCTTAACTTTAATTTTTTTTGCATATCCTCTTATATGATTTTATACACCCTGTAAAAGAGGAACTCTGTAAAACACTGTAAAAGAGGATACATTTAGGTGAAAATAATTATAAAAGCAGTGGAATTGTGTCAATCGGGGGACAGTTGCCTGTTGGAAGGAAACTAGTGTGAAGTATTGTTAGTAGGTGGTACATACCACCTATTGCAATTACATAGTATCTCTTTCAAAATAATTTAGAATCATATAGACGATATGTGTTTTTACCGTATTTTCTTAGAAACGTTAACTACTTCCGATTTCTAACACTATATAAATAATTATCCAATATATATTTATATAAAATATTTATAACCTTTTTTGCTTTGGTAAAGAGGCAAGGCGCGGGGTTGAGTCCCACGCACTGCCTCCAGAATTCTGTCCCGTTAAAAGCAAGGCAGACAAAAAAACTTACTGTTAAATCACACCGTTCCCCACTTTCCGTCAGATTTTCGAGACATTATGTCCTCCTACAATAGTGTAGACAAGAGTAGATTGTAGGACAAATAATTGAATTTAAAACAATATTTCCAGTTTGATTCGACCCCACAACCATCCTGTTTACACTCAGAGGCTGTGCCACCACCCCACGACGGCCTCAATTATCTGGTTATCTGAATTATCTGGTCTCGTGGCTTAAATTGACGTTTTCATGTGCAAGATATTTCATAAAGAGCTCATCTAGAGCCGCGTCTCGTCAAGACTATTAGAAAATTAGCCCTCAGAAGCAGTTTGCTTAAACCTTTGAACGTATGATCGCCGTCCCGTAATAGAGTTCTGGGAAGTAATATAAGTAGAGTCTACTATGATGGGTTTTCCAAGTGGTTTTGTGTTTAAAAATGATGTTATCTTTTATAAGTACTAGCTTCATTTTCCGCCGGCTAGATATTTATAATATTGTTTATTTGAATAGATTAATTCAAGTATTTATTAGTCGCCGAATGAAAAGCTACCACTAGTCGAGAGTAGAGCTATGTTGAGTAGAGCTGCTAAGAAACGCAAAATTTAATATTTTATTTATTTTTTTTAATATGTAGTCAGTCTACAGCTTGGTTGTTCCATACAATAATTATTCATAAATAAAAAAAATCAGCTTCACTTATTGTTCCTTTTCTCGAGTGGGGATCGAACCCACAACCAGTCGATTTCACAATCACACTTTGTACCGCTGCGCCACGACTGGCCTCTGTACAATAATTATTCAAATGGTTTTAATTCATTTAATTAGTAATTAAAATAATAAAAAGCTTTTCAAGCTAAGTTGTTTTTTCACACTTTAAAATACATTGTGGAATGCTCTACTATATATGATTATAGACAGACGTATAAAAGATTAATCTACTGTTTATATAATACAGTGATGTTTTACATTGTGGTATATAAAATTTAGTAAAAATTTTAGAACCGAATATTAAAACGTTACTTGTAGAGTATGTATGGTTTTTATTTCCCTCTCTAATCTGAACGGAAATGTCTTAATGAGAACGGAGTGTATTAATTCTAGATTTCCAGGTTCCCTCTGCCTATCCTGCCATGTATGGGATGGATGGGCGCGAAGCTTTAAAAAATCCCACTTTTAAAACTAATGTTACTGAAGTTGTTTTACAGCTTCTACAATTCACGAAGAAGGGCCGTGGCTTAAAAGAGAGTCGGAACGTGCTTCTTAAGTTTACACCTCGAGCTAACACCTAGACGCTAACGCTTGTTTTTATTTGAGTCTTTTTAGAATTTTTAAACAATAAAATATTAGTTAATATTTTTTGTTAAATCCTTAAATTATGTTAAATTGAGGCCAGTCGTGGTGCAGCGGCACGAAGTGTGACTGTGAAACCGTCTGGTTGTGGGTTCGATCCACGATGTGGGTTAAATATTTACTTAAATATATATTTCCATTTCTTCGCTCTGATGTCGAGGCTAAGCGCGGCGTTGAGTTCTGCTTGAGTGGCAGAACTCACGCAATGCCTCTTTTTTATATATAGCTTGGATAGCGGAAGTTACGACGAGTGTCGTAACCCACTTTCAGACAATTTTTTTGATATTGTGTGTTGCGTGGGGGAACTCAACGCCGTGCTTTGCCTTCTTATTAAAATAATAAACCATATTCTTTTTACTTAATTAAATTACTTTCTAATTCGTAGTATAAGTGAAAAAAAAAAGTTTTAGTATAATACTTATTTAGAAAACGTATAAAAATTATAGAAACCTCGACCAGGTTTCCAGCTACGTTAAAATTTTTACGTGTCCAGGAAGTGCAAGTTCGAGTCCCGCTACGTTCAATTTTTTATTCGTTTTCCAATTAAGTATTTTTCTTTCCCAAGTGTGGAATAACACTTTAAAAATGTTTAAAAGCTTTTACTATGTTACATAAGAATAGTAAATAATAAAAATCTATTTTGCTCTTTGTTTTATAATTGTTTTAGTTCTTTTGTTGTTTTAGTTTTTTTTTATAAACGTCACAATTGTAGGTTCGAACTCCAGATATGTGATAATTATAATAAAATATATACATTTCCCTGCTCTGTGGACAAGACACGGCATCGAATTCCGCCATTCAACACGCATTGTCATAGAAATTAGGAGAGTGAGAAATGGAGTGATTTAACCCAGGATTCCTCCTGCTTAGGGTAAGCAGCTTTTAGGAAATTAATAAACATTAGATAGAAAGTTAAATAACATCCCTTTATCTACCTCGCTATTTAAGAAAAGGGAGAGAGTGTGATTTTTTTAAATAAAACCATTTGAACCGGATTAATCACGTATATTTAAAACTATACATTTTTGGAAAGCCGACGTTTTTCGAACACTTTGCAGTAGTCCGTGGTCACGGGTAGTATTCGTTTGTCAGTGGACATAATTATTATATCCAACTACCGCCAACGATTTCTTAATTGCCTCCCATACTACCCTGGAAATGGCATTCTGCAGAATGTTTCATTTAAAATGTGTAATAATCGTGAAAATCAAAGAACTTATAAAGAAAAAAAAATTGATATCAAAAATGTTCATGTTCTATATGTCTGGCAACTTTTTATGGCCAGTTCAGCTGTGTGGACACAGCAGTGGTTCATAAAAATATTAACTTTAATTCCCTTGAGTGCTCACTGCTCGGAGTCACTACAATTGGATTGTCTCTTAAAAAACGGAATACCATTGAAATACATTAATGACCGTTGACCATGTACATTTTCGTATACTCCGTTTCATTTAACGTTTGATTGGTTATGAAATGTTTTCATTTATGTCAGTCGTTCTTTTTTTCTGAGTTGTTTTTTTTCTGATGTTTTACTAGCTTTCCGATTATACCTTACGTTATTATAATATGTATAATATGTATGTACCAGTAGGACACATTTGATAACAGCCACTCGATTTTCCAATGTTGAAAAGTTACTGCTATATGGCAGGGTATGCATACGGAACCTGGAACCACGTGTTAAGTCCTCGTGTCCACTCCGTTTCTATTAAAACACTTCCATTGTCTCACTATGAACCTACAATTATCGCATTTACAATCAGACGTTGTCACATTACTACCGAATAAAGAAAATTAAATGATTAACCAGCTAACTAGTCTGAATAGTATCCATCAATTTTTATTTGTACCTAACTTGAAGCTGAATTGAGAGAAAATGAATGTTTTTTTTTATTTTTACTATAACTCTTCAGAAATTTTATTAAATCCATTTCATTTCATTCAATGGAAGTGAAATACTTTTATTTAGATTAGTTAAGGGCTTCACAAAACCTGTCTGTAGCAGAAAGTATTTTTACTTAATTTTAAAATTTTGAGTTACTCAATTTTAAAATTATTATTATTTAGTTCCTGTGGCTATTTTAGATCGCGATGGTCATAAATGAGCCTACACAAAGAAATGACTGACTGATCTTTAAGTCTTTTCAAATAAGAATAAATATAACCGATCAAAAAAAACTAATAGGATTAAATTAGACATATTTTTAGATTTTTTGTCTGAATTGAAGCGACGATTGTAGGTTTGATTTCTACTCCAAGAAGGTAAAAAAGTATTAAATGTTTCATACATTTAATATTTTTTTGCCTCTGTATGGTAACGAGGCTAAGCGCGGCGTTGAAATTCATCACTCACAACAATTCATAATTCGTCGGAAAGTAAATAAAGCACACTTCCGTTCCTCACTCACTTTCTTAATGGGAGCAAAGTGCCTAAGCAATAGGTTTAAAGGTTCCTTCTGGCTGCCAGGTTTTGTGCGAGATATATCATGAAGTTAAAAAATTACTTCTTTTTAGATTCACACCTCACTCTTAGCAGGGCCAGAGAGAACAGAGCGTCAAACGCCACAATCTTAATATCTCTTTATCCTCCATCAACTCGCACAAATGGGCGTAGGACGTGACTTTCCTTCAGTTACATCGATAACGTGTTCTTATATTATTATTTTAAATAATTTAAATATATTATTTTCACTTTGCAGATTTCAATATATTGCGTACATCCGCTTATCAAATTATACTACGAAAATACCTTAAATAAATCAAAATTATTTTTAAATTATAACATTCTTAGATTACTACTTATATTTCTATTCTAAGCATCGTCAAAGCAAAATAGATCTTAACTTAAAAATCAAATGGATGATATTTCTATGTAAGAACTACCTTAATTAGGAATAGGGTATCATTATTCATTATAACTGTTTTACTAATAAATTATACAAGTAACATATATAAGTTATTAGGTCAGAGGGTACCTTGAAGTACACCTCAGGTGTTTTGTTATGAAGTTTATATGTAGTATATGAAAACATGAATAAGATAAGATTAAAAGGAGGGGACCTGTTTTTTTAGATCAGAGATATGATGAGATGATATATATATATATATATATA
>DVQM01001642.1:0-11561 GCA_018231645.1 Heliconius ricini | reverse complement strand
TCCACATCCATCTCGTATCTTCCATCTCTACTGAACATACTTCCCAAATATACCATTTCATTCGCCTGTTCTAATATCTTACTATTTTCATAAAATATAAGCCCAACTTTAAACAGCATAAGATTGTCAGGGTCCTTAACAACATCTTTTGCTAAATTCGTGTTCAACCCTAATCAATAGAAACGTTGTGAATTCTCATCTCAAAATTCTACATTTATACTCTTCTTGATCTTCAAAATACTCGTAATAATAACTTACGTTACCGTAGCATTTGGCGCTCCGTGCTCTCTGACTACCCCGCTAGGGATAAAGCGTGAAGCTAGTTTAGTTTAGTTTTTTTATAATAACTTACTAAACTAATACAACATAGTAAGAATAGCTCCTCGCTTTTTGCCGCATAGCTCAGTAGGTAGAAGAAACCTTGTACTACATTGTGTATTGGGTGACGGAACTTAATTCCTTAGGATTGAACCCACAAGCATCCTATTCACAGTCCAACGCTGCACCACTGCGCCATGACTCTGTCTGTAAATATATTTTACAGGTGCAACTATAAAACAAGAAATACAACAGTTTCATCACACTTGTATGAACGCAGTAAAATGTTCTGTATATTTCCAATTTTATATTAAATTTTTCACGCTGACATCAACTTCGATAAAATATGGATATTTTGTGGGAAACAATTTATTTAAATTTTGACATTATATGTATGTAGATAGCGTTTATCACTGTGGTCAAATGGGAATAAGTAAGCGTTGCACAAACCTAACCTAAGTGCTCGACGTAAACCTGACCACAAATACAATACCACCTGCATTAAGTTGAATTGACAGAACGTAAAGAAGAAATACTTTTTAATTCAAATAAATTCTTGAGATTAGCGCGATCAATCAAACAAACTCTTTAGCTTTATAATAATATTGATGATAAGTTACTATAGATAATAGAAACCCATACATCACATTCATAATAAATACATAAATTTTAATATTAGAATGTTAGTTTTGAATTTTAAGCTGTATCTCGCGCACAGCAGGAAGGGCAGATGGGGCCTAGTGTCAAGACACTATTGCTCATTTGCCACCGAATTCTGGAAGCATTGTGTGTGTTGCGAGACCAGAGCGAAGAAATTGAAATACACGTTATCTTGAGTGGGAATCAAACCCACAACTTTTCGTGCTGACAGTATCATACGCTTGTGCCCTGGCGCCACGCCTCTGGACCCGACATGCATTGTCTTCAGTTCAGGGGAAAGCAAAGTTGACTTGACACTAGATTCTTTCTGCTTATCTATTAAACCTAAACTTACATCATAATTTTGAAACTCACAACCACAAGTTAAACTACTCTACAAATTCACAAAGCGCTATTTGAAAAAAAAACACATTTTGAATATTATATATGAAAATCAGCTTCCGCTCCATCGTGTTAGTTTCCAAGTGGATTTTATAACATCCCGTATAAAGCCTGTGGATAAGTTTATTTGAACGCTATTGGCACTGAATAGATACCGTTAGAGTCTGAATATAGTACTAGATAATTTTTGTTCTTCTGAAAATAGGTTACGGGTAATGACTTTTAGAATATAGAATATTTAATATAACATCGTTCACACGATTTATGATGCTATGTATTTTGCTATACAATAATAAACGAGGAGAACTGAGTGTATTAGTTCACTTATAGGTCAATTTGCGAGATTTCCAATTTTGTTGAGATAGAAAGAGAGACAACAATTTAAAAATAAACAGTCTTCTGAATCGAACCTCCTTACTTCCATTTGAGTCTTCAGTCGAATTCTGTCCTACTCTCCTTGGCAGATCCAAGCTTGGGTTCGGATAACTCTACATTCAATATAAACATAATACAATTTATACAGGGTGATATAAAATTTGATCTGCCTAAGATCACGTACAGAGCAAATGTAGCAAAACTTTAAATTTAAAACTATCTCGAAAGCGCCAAACAAGCAAATGTATACAGATAGCTTTTATCCTAAGCCAACATTAGGACAAGGGATCCTTTGAACTGTAGTTTTAACATTTTAAACTCTATGTGAACAAAATAAGATCTAAGTTCGTAAATTCCAAATCGGTTCAGTGCACTTCTGAAAGTTTCTGAATTCATACAGAAATAGGAATAGGCCGTAATAATATTGATTCTAAACGGATTTGGCTATAGTGTTGCGGTCTCGATCCCGTGCTATAAGTTATTGTGTGTGCTCAATTTAAGTTTCTGTCTACATATATTATGTAATTGAATATGGAAAAGTGTGAAAAAGCGTGTAAGTGCGGGTTTGATATCCACTCGGTAAAATGATTATCTTTAAATTATTTACCTATTTTGGTAGACAAACCGCGGCACGCAAACGCGTAATGCCTCGAAAATTGGGCGGAAAGTAGGAAAAATAGAGTCTTAACACAATGTGGTTGAGTGACTTCTTTTTTTATATCTTTAATTATTATTTATTGTTCGTTTGTTAGCTTAACAGATTCTTTCTTTCTAAACCTCTCTCCACAATTCATTAATACAAGAAGTTTTTAGTTGGTATTAAAATCCCATTACAAATTAGTGGTAGTTATTTTGAATTGCTTAGTGATTATTTAAATTTAATTAAAATTATTTATTTTATTATTCCATTGAATTAAGCGAATGTTATTAAATTAAAAGAAATGTGTTTTCTTCAATTGATCGTTTTATAATATAAGTGGGCGTTAGGTCGTATGAATTCCAATTTTGTTTTAGCTCTGCCTCGGTAAATGTAGACGATACCATCAGCTAATAAATACGTACAAAATTCTCTATTTGTCTTTTCGCTCATCAGCCGAGAACAGAAACCGAATACAAGACGTATTTATAATATATTTTTTTATGATTTAGATTTAGATGATACATAAAATACCGGTACTGGCCCTGGGTACTCTCCACTCTCCACAACCTATATTAAGTAGTCTTCAACGTGTAATGTTTATTGCATTCCTACTGCACTTTGATATGTAACGAATGGATATTGACCAGTTAGGCCGTAATCCATTCAGTTAGCGGTTAACTGTTCTACCGTTACTGATATGCGCTGTGTTAAATTAAGCATATTATAAGCACGAATGTACCAATATAGGATTTCTCGATTAAAGACATAATATACAGTATATAGGCCAGTAAAAAATATATTAGTAAAAAATATATAAAATCAGATTCATGCCGTATCACGCACACAGCAGGGTAGGCAGAGGGAACCTAGTGTTAAAACACTCGAGGTCAGTCGTGGTGCAGGGATATAAAATGTGACTGGAAACGCCACTATTTGTGGGTTTGATCTCAATTCGAGGAAATTAAATATTTATTTCAATTTATATTTCTTCGTTCTGTTGTCGAGGTAAACCGCGAACTTGAGTTCAGGCACTCAGCACGCAATGTCCCCACAATTCAGCGGAAAGTGAGGAACATAGTGCTAAGACACTGTGTTGCGAAATGCAGCGTAAAGCTATATTTTTAATTTGGTTAATTTTACAAAAAAAATTATTACACCGTAGCGTAGATACAGCATGAACCCATTATAAGGGTATATTTTGTTCCGTCTAACATTGTTACCCACCTGAATGGATTACAGCTCAGCTGGCGAATATTTGTCTGGGCAGAAATTAGTTGACCTAATTCTTAATTAAAATACTCAGAAATAGAAATATCTTTTTCGACCGCTTTAGGAATAGAATTAATTCAAATATTATTAACAATAACTATGAAGTAATAAGTATTTACAAATTAACACAAAAAATAATATGAAAATATGATTTTTATTAAATCAAAGTAATGGTAATTCAATTTTGATACCTATATATTTACTATATTTAGTCCAATCTTTCTTGCAATTTGTGCCAATGCAATCTGGGCATTATCTTTTAATATTATGCGTTTTATCATATCTAGTTAAAAAACTTATTATTTTTATTTAAACGCTTTGTGTTCACTGGATTTTCAATACAATTATTACTTGTTGAGTGCCTCACTATATTTTATACTCTCAATTCCCTTCATAATCCTACTGCCAAAAATATATTTCAAAATTCAATTTCTCCTAGAAAATAAGTTTGGAAACGCATTACGTTGAACCATTATTGCTAAGCCTAAGCCCAACAGATCAAAGGCGACTACATTCCTTAGCATCTCTATACTATTTGGTCTCGTAGATATATTGAGAGCTTTTCTGTTATGTTATCTATATATCAATACTTGAAGCTAACATTTTGTACATTTTTTAACCGACTTCTCTAAGAAAAGGAGGTTATCAATTCGACTATTTTTTTATATTTATTGCCTCGGAACTTTTGTAAATCGCTACAGCGACACATTATTTTGTTATGCAGAGCTAGGGTCTGCAGAGGTCGGACCTTGGATTGGTTACCTTTTTAGATGCCAACCAAGAGATTCTATAAAGTTGAAATGGCGTCTTATGTTAGATACGGATATCGTAGAAGGGTTGTTACGTTGCTGAACTCAAGTCCAGCTCACTCTTATATTTTGTAAATCTTATTTGTAAAATATTGTGTTTATGTATGAATAAATAATAAGGTGTGGCATTGAGTTCCGCCGCTAATTTTGTCATTAGTGATTTAACATTTTTGTCATTTTATCAATGTTTCACGAAAATTTATAACTAGATAAACAAATAAATTAAAGGTTAACAATATAATAAAATCCATACTAAAATTGTATTCAATAAATCATTGTTATAATATCCCCGACATTTGTGCTTACTAAGAGATGCTCGTTACGAAGCAGATTCAAAAATAGAAAAATGATATAACATTCAACTTTCGTAACGTGTCAAGTGCAGATAAAGCAATTTTTATATACAGAGGCAAAAAATCACTATTCAACTGACCATTGCCATTCAGATTTGAACAAAAACATAAAAAAGGGATGTTTCGTATAAAATTAATTATTAACTGGTAAATTACTAAAACAACTCTCTGGCTGTAAGCTCGTCGATGGTCGTGGGTTTGAACCCCATTTGGGGAATTGAATTATTTAATTTCACTGTCCGACGACGCGATGTTAAGTTTCGTAATGTCTTGGAAATCAGTGGGGAGCATTCAAGTGGGGAAAGTGGGGCACTTTAAAATATCCATGTCGCAATGACCTCTACGCAAAGTGGAGATTTACGACGCTTTTGCCTTCTGAAAAACCGGCTATACGGAGTCGGTTTATCAGAAGGAACCTAGCGTTAAGATACTCCGTTCGCTCAAACAGTATGATGCGCTCCGGCCAATTTTTTGAGACATTGCATGTTGAAAAGTGAAACTTTACACCACGCTTAGTCTACCAGAGGTGATAAATGAAAATAATGTAATTTAATATCTCCGAGATTCTTGGAATCCACACCCCATTTACAAACAGACGCTGCTTTCATATCGCCATTCATCATAACATTTGTTAAAATAAATAATTTTAATTTTACAAAAATAAACAAATATGTAAAAGCTATAAGAATAGCTAATGCCGATATAATTACTTTACAATTAACATTGACTTCCAACAAGGAAGTTGGTCAGTCAGGGCAGTTCCCATGGGAGTCTAGCGTAACTTTCCGCCTAAACCCAATAAAATATTCACACTGACACAAACTTCTTGTATTATTACAGTAGATACGTTTATTTAATTTAAATGAAGTATATTCCATAGTGTTGTTTTTTGTTCCTGTATAACCCATATGCGCCACGATGGCTTTAATGGGTAATCTTGGTAAGGTAATCAATAAAATTACGCAAACAAACAGCTTCACGTTTTTTTTGCCTTGTATAGCATGATAGGTAGAAGAGGCTTTTCGCCAGAATTCAAATACACATTGTTTTGAAAAAATCTGAGTTGCGGACCTCAACGTCACGCCTACAACCAGAGCTTGATATAACACGAAATTATTAAATATTTGCAATGCGTTACTAAAAATTATGTTAAGTAAACAGGAAGTTTATGATTAAGTCGTCCGAGTCCATTCCGTCTATGCATTTTCCGCTTTTTTCTCTTTAACGATAGTAACTGGGTTGAAACGCGGACAAAGCCGCATGTATAAGCTACTAATATGCAAAATTATTGGTCTAACACCTGATCAAAATTATATGGAAATCTATTTATGTAATTTAAATAGTAATCAACCAAACTACGAGTATTGTAGAACTAATTTGCATTTCAAAAGAATTAATTTCGCTACCACTTACTGAGAATCGCACAGTATTTTCGGTAAATAAGACCCGAAATGAAAAATGATTTATTTTGTTTTAATTTTGCTACTATCAAGAATGGTGTAGTATTTATTTATTATTATTTTAGCTCCACGCTGTATCCTGCATGTCTAATACATGCGGGTTCGCAAGGGAACCTAATATTGAGACACTCCGTCGCTTACACCATTCGATTATTAAAAACATTGTCATATTAATTATACTTAAAAAACGAAATGTCCACTTGAGAGAATTCATTATTTTCATTCTGGTTTGTCAAATAGTGGTGTTAGGTTCTGCCTCTCAATAACCATTTTATGTAGAGTCTGACTTATCTATGCTTAATAAAAAAATTCGTGGGCGGCACGATATCTGGAATAACGACAGATTCATTTTATTTTATTTGTGACAGATTCATTTTTTTTATGTGTGATATATTTTCAATGTGCCCTCAGAATTTAGATGATATAAACTCGCGGTAAAATTGAAGTGGAGTTAATTAAAATTTGCAATTGGCACCAATCCTTGTAGAATAAATCTGTCAAAAGTGGATAAGATATTAATATTTCAAATATATATTTTTTTTTAATTTCACGATGTATTCACATAGCAAATTAGGCAAAGTTAGCTTGGTGTCGAATTTTTTTCCTATTGAGGGGCGGAAATACAATTTCTGCTAAAATAGGAAAATAGAAATATTTCATTCTCACGAGTCAAGTATCAAACGTGCAACCACCGCGCCAGTGGTCAGTCAACTGATAAGATATAAAAAAATATTATACCTCTTTACTTAAGCTTATGAACCGCCTTCAGTTTTGTGGTTTGACCTTTTGGAATTAAGGAAGGTATGATTAAATGACTGAAGTTCAATGAGATGTTTTGTCTAAAATTATTTTTTTAATACAATAAGTGCAGTTTTGGTTGCTGATATCCAAACATATATATATAAACCAAAAAGTTTTTTTATGAAAATATTAAAATTAGTAGACTATAACCTTTTAACATATATTAAATAAGTAGCATCCTTGATTTGTTTTGTCCTAATGGTAACTCATTCATCACTACATCTGTCTCACGGGATAAGAAATAACCCTAAGTTGGGAAAGGGTTGCGGCTCCATTATTTACTGGTATACATTCGGTATCATATATAGAAATTATTATATTTAGTCAAATATTAGTAAGGATTGAATGTTGATGATAATATTTTTTATCTGAAATGACAAACAAACTTCAATACTTTAATATCTTAAAATGTACTTATATCTTTTTATTTCTTTTATAGCCAAAGGGAACCAAATGTGAAGACACTTTGTTCCTTTTTTCTGTTCAGTGTTGTAGACGTTGCATGTTGAATTTCATTTCAAATTCTTGCACTCTTCTTGTTATCAGATCTATGAAATGTAAAAAAATTGAATATTTTAAATGAGTAATTAGCAATTTACCACAAAATAATTAAGAATAGCTAATTATTCGTGTATTTTTAATTATATAAGTTGCATGCATGCTGTAAATAAGAAACGTATAGCATACGTATAGCCACTGGTTTTTTTAAAAGAAAGAATCCAGAAAATCCTACAGTAGATATATAAAAGTGAAAAAACATAATAATATAAGCGTGGATATGATTGATTGTCCCAAGGCGTCGAAATGAAAAAGATCAAAAGGCTTTTCCTGCCTTGCCTCTTTATGACGGTCACCTGATATAGTTTCATTTTGAGGACGTCTAGAAAAAACACTGCGGAGTATTGATAGCGGGAATGTGGAGTATATTTTATGGAATAGTGATTTAAAAGAAATTTGTTCACGTGAAAATATGTTAATATTAGTCTTAATTGAATTTTCAATGGATATTTTATTAAGATACGCAGACCCTAGTGTTAAGACACTTCCTTCACCAGGCATTGCGTCTTGTGTGGCTAAACTCAATGCCACTCTTTGCCTCAACAACAGAACGAAGAAGTGAAAACATAAATTTATACTTTGTGCCCCTGCGCCAGGATTGGCCTCGGCAACTTTTTTAGGTTCACGCTATATCTCGCACAAAGAAGGATAGCCCGCACCTCTCAATTGTCCAGACTTCTCGTATTGAGTAGGCGAACTCAACTCCGTGTATGCCTTAATACTCTTTAAAATATGTACTATACTCGTATTCACATTAATCAGATTTTAAATTTACTATCATAATTATAAACAAGAAATACGTCCCAAAACTAACTTTTTTCAAACTTTCTACTATATTCCTATATTATTTCACTATTTTAATTAAAAATTCATAACTCAGAGATGAAGTTGAGATGGGTGGGCAGGTGTCGCGACCCGGATTTAGTTAAGGGTAAATTACTCTTCGTACTAGAGGCGAGTAAAAGCATTGTATCAAACATTTCTACATTTTCGGAAAACAAAATATTATCTATTTATATTAAAAATATTATTTCACATTAAGTAGAGGTGTACCTTGAAAAGAAAGAACGGGTGAGGCGCAGCTTCAAGTATCAAAAGGAGTGGGTATTCAAAAGTACCCAGTGAGGCAGAAGTTATAATATCTTTAAAATTGGCAAAAAAATAGAATAAGAGTATCTTATCATTAAGTTCTTTGTATCTCTACTCTAATCTGTGAGATGCGGTAAGTGAGATCGAACTCACCGCCATCCCGTTTAAAAATGTTGTAGGTTAATCTTTTAAAATCTCTTTTATTAACTTTATGTTGTATCCCTAAAGATGAATGCTGTGGAGATGCAATCTCTTCAAAGGATATTCAGAGTAAGCTTAGCTTATCGAATCCACAATAAAGAGAAAAAAAGAATCGGAAAGTCAATATGAAAAGGTTGACGAGGCGAATGAAGCATACAGAGAGCGTTTGGCGCCCCATTCTCTCTAGTTATCTCGCTAGGGATTGAAGCGTGAAGAGAGAGAGGCTATAAAAAAATTATGAAAATATCTCTTTAACTTTAAAGCTACATTTTAAACATGAATGCATTAAAATTGTTTAAAACACACTTATATCAAAAACTTGGTCTAACTCATTATGAACTTTCGCAAGACATCTTTCATTTTAATTAAAATTATGAACCTTTATATTTTTGTCGTGAAGCAGAGTACGCAGATGGAACCTAGTATTACAATACTAGTATTACACTATTCCATGGTCATGAACCATCCAATTTTAAATCATTGCTTTTTGCGTGGCGGAACTTAACGCCGCACTTCTGTTACCAGAACGAGAAAATTATAAATATTTAAATGTGATAGTCCCTTCAAGTGATGATTGAACTCACAACCAAAGTGTCGCACAACGCTATGCCACTGTGTCACAAAGGTCTTAATTAAAACTATAGTAAACTTTAACTAAATGACATTTTGAGCACAATTTCTCATAAAAATGTTAAATGGAATATAATACAAAAATTGTTGAATTCGTGCGGCAATTACGCCTGTTGTATTTCGAAAGATAAAAACAAATTTTGGGCCATACAAAATAATCCATCTCTTAAACAAAAGGAAGCAAAATGAGTCCTTTGGGTGCTTTAAAGCGAATAACAATTTTTTTTCACTGTCCGACCAACTTTGAAGATACTAAATTGCCGTTTTTATTATCGCGTTCTAAATACGCGGCCGTTCCACTTGGGTTTTGTCTTTCAATGTTTTCGGTTCGGGCAGATTAAACCGTTCCGTTTGACTTTATGTGATGATGAATTTTAGAATATTTTTCATCTACATGTATTTCGTACTACGAAAGTAGTAATAGTAGAATCATTTTTAATTTGATTTAGTAAAAGAGGAGCTTGGATAGTTGTGGGGGGCCTTAGTGTGCACTTATAGGGACTCCTTAAGCCTACCTTTGAATTGCATGTCACAGGCTGCTTTGTGCTCCTCAATCTGCAACGCAATGAGCATACATGGTACATTCGTGGAATTTTTATAATTTTTATATGTATGCCTAATTTAAGAATGCGTTACTGCACCCTTATATTATAATCAGTAAAACAATTAGTAATTAGGATTAACAATTGAGATCTATTTAAATTTTTCGGGGCTCGAAAAATTATAGATCCTGACTCTTAATTATAATGAACTATAGGGCTTTTAACCGATTACTGTAAGAAAAGAAGGTTCAATTCGACTGTACTTTTTCATTTCAAAGCTAGTACTTCCTGTATGGTCTCATTTTGGTCCATTTCTGACAATGGTATCTGTGAGAAAATCACATGTTTTAAATTTTCATTATGTATGTGTGCAACAAATGGACGAGAAACTTAATATCAAACCAACCGATTCCAGTGATTCTTTTTTATTGGAAAGGATACTACAGATACTTCAAGGATAGTTTAGCCAAAGTTTGGTTAGGTTCTGATTATGGGATCCGGTTAAAATTAAACAAGTTTTTTTTGGTAAAAAATATAATTATACTGTGATAGCAAGGTAAAACATTGTTAAAAATGGCGAACCACGGCTTACTTTTCTACATAAGTCAAATTCCTCATTGTTGCATTTTTTTAACCAACTTAAAAAATGCAAAGGCTGCTCTTATTTTCAACTGACTTCAAAAAATGAGAGGTTATCAATTCGCCCGAATATTTTTTTATGTATGTTCTTATTGTTCTTATTAAAAATCTAAAATTTATATTTTATATAAATTTATTAATTATAAAAGTTAGTATGCACAAATAAAAATCTTGATATAAATTTGGATTTTACATAACACAACATACTCGTTTGAGAAGCATATTTTTAAGTCTACCCATATCACTTAAAACCGTACCTTTTTTTAAAAAAGATTTTATTTATAATTTTTAAGTCAATTTTCAAATTCACTTAATTCATTTAATTTCACAGTCGACAACAGTTGGCTATCAATGGTACTATCCCCGCGTTATAAGTGCGGGCTAACATAATAGTAAAGTTGCTGTATAAGTGTGAATAATAATTAAGCTCAAAAACTAACAGTAGTCGGGTTTTAGTTTTTGAACTTATTTATTTTTATTAATAAACTTTAATTTAATTAATTTTTAGATTTTTGTTCGTAATACAGTATTTTCAGAATCTCTTTACATTTACCAGTTTTGCGCTCGATAGGGCACTACATTCAATTTAATGTGACGACACTTAGCCTATATCCAGCGGACAATTGACGCTTTCAATATCTTAGAAGCTGCAGGAGGACATATATATATATATATATTACAGTTGCTTAACAATTTATATATTATAATATTCTGTTTGTCCGGCAAAATGTACAGCGTCACAGTAAAAATAGTGATATTCATATGATAGGAACGAGAAACAAAGAAACAAAGATAAACTTGTTACGCCAAGTTTTCGCCTCCAAAAAGTTAAAAAA
>DVQM01001641.1:0-11569 GCA_018231645.1 Heliconius ricini | reverse complement strand
CTAGGTTCCCTCTGTCTACCCTGCTGTGTGCGAGATATAGCGTGAAGCTAATTTTAATATATCTTTTTAATTTTTAAGAAAAACAAGATTTAATGCTTTTGACACTAACAAAATTGTTATCAGTTGTATTGAAATAATTATACGAAGCTTTTAAAGTTTTACTAACGTAGTAGTCATTAGTTTAATTATAGCTCTTATAATTTGCTACTGAGCTTTATAGCAGGAAGCTTAAATAGTTTCTTTAATCAATTTTGATGTGTTAACTTTTCTTGCGATTTCTTTTATGTTATTTAAAATTTAAATTAGATATTAGAAGAAATCAAAATGTTTATTTTAATATAAATTCATTATTATAATACTTTTACTTAAAGCTAATGTATGTTTTAAGCTATATTGATGTATGGAAGTTCTTGATATTAAGTAATATTCTAATCTAGTTTTATCAATTCACGTTTCTTGCATTTAGCCAAATAGGTAACAGAAGGTGAGGCCAATTCTGACGATAGGGCACAAACGTGTGATTGTAAACCCCATAGGTTGTAAGTTCGGTTCCTATTCGATCAAATGTAATAATTATTTTAATATATTTTTCATTTCTTCGCTCTGGTAACAAGGCTGCGGCGTTGAGTTCCACCACCCAGCACGCAATGCCTATAGTATTTAGTCAGGGACTCATTTATTGTATGAGATATCCCACCTAGAAATATTGAGTTATTTGTATAGCTTAATAACGTTGTGTGTATTTGGTAGGAAATTTTAACATACACCTGTGTACTTATTTACAGATTACGGGTAATTTTCAATTTTAATTGATTATTACGTCTCAACTTTTTTACTAGTAAAAATTCTGGGTCTCCTACATTTCTTCACCTATTATATTAACTAATTTTACCACAATAATATTAATATAAGCCAATGAAAATTTTGTAAACTTCGCGTTTGCCTTTACTAAATTTCAACTTATAACCTATTAAAAAACTGGAGACGCAAGTTTCTTAGCGCCTCTACTGTCGAGTTAGATCCGGGAGATCAATAGAAATAGTAAATTCTATACAAATATTATATTTATCTATATAAATCGTAAATAAATACTTAAGATAAGCCAAAGATCATATTCAAGACGGTGAAGCGAAACTCGGTTGACATTTATGCGCATGAGTCATTTTCTCGCAATACACTTGCTGGCAAAATAGCTAGTTGCGGTCATTATTTTATAGACAGACAGACATAAACGTTTTTTAGACATATATATTAATACGCATACAAGCCACGGCTCGCAATGTCGCTTGCATGGAGTACAAAACGTAAGATTCTGAGAATCTCAATCATCTATGCATTTCAATGAATTAATGCTCCTCCACACTTCCCAAGGAACCTGTTAAGTTTTAGCTCTCGTTTGTAGTTAGTCAGTACTAGGGTAGCTAGGGCGTACCCTGCTGTGTGTGGGATACAGCGTAAAGCTGATAAAAACAAATTTCTTTTTTTTTATTTATTTTTTTATTTATGTTAATTTCGATAAAAAAAATATAAATTTAGTACACAGCTAAAGAAAAAAATGGAAAGACATTCCGCTTTTTACTAAAAAATGTACAAAATCATTTGTATCTTTCTAACAGGAAGCTCCCGACACTGGCTAACTAATTTGTTACATAAATGACAGAGTCGAAGTACAACAATTTAATTGGTCTCCTTTTAATATAAGTAGAGATGGTGAATGGTATAGTTTTTATTCTACGTTATTTAACTAAATGCGATGGTAGTGGGTTCAAACCCCCTCTCACTCTCAAATAATCCCAGGGGAAGTAAAAATTTGTATCATCTTCCATGTTAAAATTTTTTATTCAACGGGCTGTATACACAAAGCGTGAATTTGGTTTCCACTATCCAACACTAATAATGGGCTTAAATTAGAAGCATATAAGAAATTACACACATATCTAGAATCTTTATTTTTCAAATTATACTATAATGACAGCCGTTTATATTATGTATGTTCCTATGAAATATAAAGAAGTAGATTTTAGTAGCACGTTTAATACATTAACATGAAGTATAATAAAGCATATCCATTTTATCATAAATTGTCTCGAATGGAAATCGAATTCGTGACTTCCTAAACGTGAGGCTTTATTATTTATAATACTTTCAGCGCCATTGCAAATGAGAGTTGGTTTGTGATTTCTAAATAACAACAATTGAAAAATTTTTTTGCTGGAAAACTGGATGACAAAAAAAAAGTGTCGTCCAAAAGGATAAACCACGTCACTTGACATATGTTCAAACTTCAAAAAGTCAATGGCTATCGGATATAATAAAAGATTAATAAGTATGATGCCCATACAATGATTGAACAAAACATGTAGAGTTGCGGATTCAAATTTAATTTCGCAGTTTTTGTTTGCTTCACGCCTTCCCTTTATAATAGGGTAGGCACACTAGTAGAATTTAGTGTTTAGACACTTCGTTTTTTGTTTTCTTGCTCAGTTTACAAATAGAAAACGAACCTACTACCATCGCACTTACAGGCAGACGACCCACTGCGTCTCGACGGCCTAAATTAATATTTTTTATCACTACATATGAAGACAAAAAAATATTCTTTCAACGTCTTATCGATATTCATTCAATTATTCCCACATTGTTTATTAACGTCATTTACGATTATAACGAAGTGTCATATGTAATAAGAAAAAAAAATGTACGTATGTATGTTATTTTTTTTTTAATTAAAATAAATATTGAAAAATGTCCAATAATCTTATAACAGCGTTATCTTGATAATAACGGTAATAACAGTTACATTATTTGATTCAATTCATATTGAGGCCTGTAGCCGCATATCTCATTATAAGGGCATCGGTTTCGAGTTCGTTTCCCGTTCTTGAGATTTAATTATTTTTATTTAATTGCGCTGGTAACAACACAAATCGCTGCGTTGAGTTCCACCATTCAACCCGAAAATACTTCGAAAATTGTTCGGTAGGTCAACGGAGTCATAACTTTAGGTTCCCTCTGCCTATCCCGCTATATGCGAGACACAGCACGAAGGCAAAAAATACAAGTTTTATATGCAACATTCTAATTAAGAATTATTAAGTTTATTATTGTACTAAAAAGATAAAAACGTAATTGTCATCAATTAATGTAAATTAAGTTCGATATTTTTTGTTTCCTGCTTCTTAAAAAAGATAAAGAAAGCTTCGAAACGTTAAGAAACGTCAAGACTCTTAAAGGTTTGTGGAGTCTAATTAGCTCGTGCATCCTTTTTAGCGTATTCTCTTCTTAATAAGAAAAAAATATATGAATACAGGTAGACTTAGAAACCTGATTTACACTTAAAGAACCCTCGACTTAATTGATGGGTTGTGGAACTATTCATAATTCAAAATTATTATGGTTCTTAGTTATTTCTTAATATTATCAAAATAACTGACCCGAGGTATATTGTGCCGTTCCAAATATGGCTATTTAGTTTTAAAAACTGTAAATAATTGTTATACTTTAAAAGTAATAGGGTGTAATTTAAAAAAAAATTGAAAATAATAAGCTCCTAAGGGTTTCTTATTTTTTTTTAATTATTAAAACATTTTTTTTCATAGTAACCTCCTCCTGTCGACAATAAATAACAAGAAGAGAATCAAAAAGAATTATCCAGCCAGCGTGCAATGGCTAATGAAAATTGGGATTTATTTTAATAAAATCTTAACTACGCTAAACAAACTTGTTAATATAACAATAACAATCTCTATAATAACTCACATCATCGTTCCAATCACCATCACTGTAATCTTCTCTATCACTTTTATCGTCTTTCAAATTCTGAAATTCCTGAACCACTCCTTTGAGCTGGTCGTCACTTATAGTTCCCCACATTTGCATCGCGGACAACAGCTCCTCATCTTCATCTGTCAGTTCCTCCGGCTTAAGAGAATTGAGTCTATCCAATTTCGCGTACAGTTTGCTATTGAACTTTTTGGACGGTGCTATAGTGAACTTTTCGAGCTTTTCATATATATGATTTAGTCTGTCAGCGAAACTCGGCTGGTCTGTCATATATGCTTGTGTTTCGTAGAGAACGAGCAGCGTGTATAACACGTAACGCATCATTCTGCGGCCGCGGCGGGACGTCGACTGGCCACATGGCGCGACTGTAGAGTATAGGGTACACGACCATGATATAGACTTTTGTTATCAAGACTACATTAAGTTTATATGAATATTGGGAGAGATCTTTTTGTTGAACTAATATAGTTTTTTTTAGTGATTTCGATGTTTTTTATGTTATGTTAAATTAGAGTTTTTATATTAATTTTATATTCCTGGCTATTTTTTTTCAGTTAATAAAGTTAATTTACGATGTAAATTCAAAATAATATAATAATTTTCGTCAAAACGTATAAAATGTAAAAATTCATAATATATAAATCCTTTTTGGTTGGTTACCCTACATTGACCAGATATATGTATAGGTATCTGGGATATATTAAGAATCGAGACGGGTTTCATTCATACGCTTCTGGATTTCGAGTCAGGAGCGTTGCACTTATTAATCTACTTATATTGATTACCTGTTCGGCACTTTCCTTTTCGTTTATTTAATTTTTTTTATACAGATATATAAGATTATTTAGTTTTTTAATATTTTCAAAGAGATTTTGTTAAAAGAATATTGCTAAAGATAACTCCGACGTTCCTTTTGGCAAACAAATATTGCGTGTTAAATAGCAGATTCTAACGCATTATATCATACCTGATTTTTTATCTTGCAAATATTACAAATAATTTTGGTATGTTGGAGGGTGGTCTTAATTTGTTAAGTCATTTGATCTTTATAGCGTTTCGTATGAACAAAAAATTCAATTATTACACATAATAAAAACTAATTTATAAAACTTCTACGTAATATGGACCTCGACTAATGTGGTCTGATATTTTCTGATTTTAAATCTTTAAAAAAAAGATAGATAAAGTAAAAAACCAGCTCTTCGTACCATTATCTATAAAAACGTCGAGAAAATTGTGCCTGTTGTATGGGATATTAAAATTACGCCTGTTGTATGGAATATTGATTTTATTCTGTTTTTTTTAGGTAATTGTTATTATAGCAGTAACAGTATTTTTGACCTTTTCGACTATATTTTTTTTAAATTATCTAATTATCACGGTTTATGTCATATGGACTGGTGACAGAGGACTTAGACAACTTAGTGTGAAGACACTTTGTTCTCCATCTTCAGAGTCCAGACATTGCATGTTGAGTGGAGAAAGTAATTATTTTGCCAGACCGGCGAAATAAAAATCATTTACGCCTTCCATTGAGAATCGAAGTCATAACTATCACCTTTATCATAATTAGCCTTAATGAATGAAAATATGATCTAATATTAGTTGATTTGACAACTTTTAAAAGACGTTTATACATAAAAAATTATAAAGGAAAGTGAGCGTGTTTCATAATTAAATGTTAGAACATATCAATTCATGTTTTATTATATCCACTTTTTACTCAGAGGCAAAAACAGTAAATTGCTTTGAGGTATTCGTGGCATCAAATCAAACTATGTAGTACAATTTATAAGAGATGCTCATCAATAGGACCACCATGTTGTGAGATAAACGTGACCTTATATTTTTTGTTTGTTATTTTATAATACTATTTAGGTAGTTTTATGTCATTCAAGTAAAATTTATATTTTGAAATTTAGCTATAAGACAGTGTATTCACACTTGAGCCATGTTCAATTTTATAATATTTTAAAAGTACTTTTATTACTAAAGCAAGTTTGTTAAATAATGCTCCACCTTAATGAAGAGAAGTACCTATTAATTATTATACTTTCAAACGAATTGAAATAGGACTTCCAGTGAGGATAATAGAAAATATACAATATGCGACGTTAGCTTCCATTGCATGACGCAGAAAATCTTTTTGAATACGATAAATTGATATTTTTATATTTTATATAACATTTTTTTTTAATTTAAATATTTTATTTCAGCAAAACTATATTAAATAATTAGTACTTCTTTATTATAGTCAATGTTCAAAATACGAGTATTCGGCGAAAATAGGGAACAGAAACCTTTGTGGATAAAGATGTCTTAACACTAGGTGCATTTTATCTAAGCTGCTTTGTGCAGTATATAGCGTGAATTGAAAAAAAAATGAAAAAATGTCCAGAAATCCCAAGGTTATCAGATGGTGAACCTACTTTCGTTTATAACGTGTGGGGTCTCCATCCTTTGCTACTGCACTATGCATGACAAAAGCAATATTATACACTTAAGTTATTTGTCCAATAATTGTTAACCAGTGGCCGGCCGTGACTTTGCCTACGTTTCGGGTCTTTATTTATATACCCACAAAATAAATATGTATGTTTGTATATAAAATATATAAAAAATGTTGTTTGTTTGTGTTTTTTTACTAGTTTTTTAATAACTATATCTTAGACTAGATTTAAAATTACTATAATTTTACAGATTGGAATGTGGCCCAGAAGCACTAGGATGTGACTGAAACGGGACTTGAAACGCGGTTGTGAGTTCGATACCTACCCACTCGAAAAATTATAATTTCTTAATATTTTCATTTATCTCTGGCACCAAGGCAAGAGCCTGACCTTGAGTTCCAGTTCCACTCAACACACAATGCCTTGAAAAATTCAGCAAAAAGTCTGGGACGGAGTGTCATATCACTATATTTCTGCCTACCCTACTGTATGCAGAATAAAGCTGAATCTGATTTATTTTCGTCCAATATGCCACCATTCACAATTTTGTGACACAAATTACCAAATTATTGGGATTTTTCCTAAAATTTATTCACAGTTGTAAATATAACATGGTAAGTAACAGAAAAAGGTGTTTACAACATATAGCTTTGATGGATTGTAGTTTCATACAATATATTATGCACGTATATCAACTGATAATAACAAGTTAAAAAACTAGAATCATTAAAAAGCACGCATTCTTCAGTTTCTTCATGTTTTACATTAACAAGGTATGTATAATTCGTAGTCAAGATCAAGTTTTATAAGGCTTTGGCCAGTTTTTCTGCTGCTATTTCTTGAATAATTGTTATAAATTTACAACTATTTATAACGTCGACATATATAGATTATTTACAATACGAAATATTATGGAAAAATATTATATGGTCAGCTTAGACTGTAAACTTGGTAAATCTGTTTTTTGTTTTTTCGTTATGTATATTTTAATGCCATTTGAAAGTGAAATTGAAAAATAGAAAAAAATGAAGATCTTTGATTTTCATGTTTATTACACATTTTACATGTAACTATTTAACCGGATTAATCGCGTATATCCCGTTTCGAAAACTTTGCAGCAGTCCTTGGTCACGGGTAGACTGAGGTGGCATTCGTCTGTCAGTTGACATAATTATTAAATTAAACTACCGGCAACGAATTCTTAATTGCCTCGCGTAGTCCTGGATTCCTGCTGAATGAGCTGACTGTTTTATGAGTGGGTCCTATGTGGTAGTAAGGTTCCAACCGTCCTATCTATTGAAATTAAGATGTTTTTGTGCCCATTCTGGATATCGGAGATATTCCTTAACCCTAACACCGATGTTTCTCTTTGTTTGACCAATATATGATAAGCCACAGTCACAATCTAGCTTGTATATAGCTGCACACTTTATCCTGCCACCTGATTCCCCCCGTGCCCACGGACTACTGCGAAATGTCGGTTTTCCAAAAATGTATATCCGGTGAAATAGTTTAAGATAATATTTTATTTGCTCGAATGGGGAACGAACCCACGACCTGCCACATTTATAGTCGCACGCTTGTGCCCCTGCGGTATGCCAATCATACCGCTTAAATACATCGTTCATCTTAAAAAAAGTGAATGTCATGGATGATTTCATAAGTCGTACCTAAAAGTAATTAATTTTCACAGACAGTTCATTTTGTGGGTAAGGATGAACAAAGCTTCTGATAATAATATACTCGCGGTAGGTAGAGAAAATATTAGTAGGTAGAGAATATATAGGTTCATATAATACACCTGCGCCATTATGTTGAGATAGGTATATCTGTTTCAGCTTCACGCTGTATCCCGCCCATAGCAGGGTAGGCAGAGGAAACCTAATGTTAAGACACTCCGTTTCCATCTTTCCGCAGAGTTCTGTAGAATTTGTGTGTTGAATGTCGGAAATCAATAACGCGCTTTGCCTCGAGACCAGAGCGAAGAAATAAAAATATAAATGTAAATAAATATTTAACTTCCTCGAGTGGGGATCGAACCCACAACCCGTCGTTTTAAAGTCACACTTTGTGCCCCTGCGCCGTGACGGGCCTCATATATTATATTTTTTTAATTTCTTGGTTCATAACCTATAATTCATATAACGATATATGAATGAATAAAGTAATATATAAATATAATATAAGGGCCATACTATAGCATATATTAAGTCTGCCCAATACATTATTCTGACAAAAAGTCCCTCTTTTTCAACACACCGTCTGATGATAATCAGATTCTGAACAAAGTTTTACGAGTCGTTTGTATGCAGTTTTTTACCATTGTATCGATACAACGCATTCGTATAACGGTGCAGAAAATCAATTATTTTAACAGTCATATTCGATTTTATATATTTATTTCGTAAAAAAAATTAGCATTTTTTTATGCAAGTCAAATAGGTGTACTCTTGTATTATTAATTTTCACGATCTCGTAAAAATGAAAAAAATATTCACTATCTTTTATTTTGTACAAATGCACTCACATACATATACATATTGATTAATATTAAACAAAGGAAAACAGAACAAAGCTTTTGTTTTTTAGCAATTTAAGCTTTTAAAACGCAAGAGGTCAAAGAAAAATGGTCTTATACTAAAGAAGATGACTATACGTTTCTAAAATTATACCTACATAATATACAATATGGTGTTCAAGAAATTACACTTCCTTGTTCCTTCGTTGCGAGTCATATTTCAATCACTGTATTTACTGAGTTCAATGTCGATTTCTCTGCAAATATTGCGGTCACGAGCATATCTTACTATGTAATTTGTAATCAAGATCCCAGTTATTTAGTGAAAGAATTATATTTTTTAGCGTCACATTTTACACAGAATGATAGACAGAGGATTACTAGTTGAAGATCTCAAGTTATTCACTTTGTTACGGAACTTAACGCTGCGCCTTGTTTATGGCATCGGAGAAATGAAAAGTATTTATATCGTATCGTTCGAGTGGGAAACGAATGCTACTGCAATCGGGAAATACTCTCAATTTCTATCTCGGATAGTGTGAGTATCTTATAAAGGATGAAAATAGGGTAAAATAGTATACATCCACTTTATTATAAGCTAGCGAGGTTGAATCATATTATTACATACAGACCACTATTGAATGGATTCAGTTGAAATTAGTCATACGAGTAGCTATCATGATGCAAGAAATACTTAAGAAATGAGAGGAGATTTAAGAATTTTGAGGCTTATTTATCAGCTTCACGCTATAATCCCGAAAACAGCATGGTAGGCAGAGGGGATATAGTGTTAAGACACTCCGTTCCCCACTTTCTGTCGAATTCTGGAGGCGTTGAGGGGCAGAACTTAACGCCGCGCTTTGAGGCTATGAAATAGAATAATAATACTAATATTCCAATCTCTTATCGCGCGTTTTGTAGTAACGTGTCAAACGTTACCATAACGAAGAAATTAAAATATTAAATATGTTACCTCGAGAAAGAATCGAACCCATATCCTGTCACACTTACAATTGCATGGTCCGCATGGACCAAAAAAAAATGGGCCTCGACTGATCTCCAAAAAAAAATTAAAATTCTACCACTAAAATTCTACTCGCACCTAACTCCTCTTTAAAACATTATTTTTCATTTTTTTATTGTTATATTGATCTCGTATCATAATTTGTTTAAATAAACTGAGAAAAGAAAATATTTTAAATTCAAAATCCCCTGAATTATTACTTGGAAAAATATGAAAGAAGGAAATAATGTTCCAATTTTGATTTCAATTGGCTAGTAAAGGAAAATATTTTAATGAGATGTCTAATCTATAACAAAAAAAAACCGGTTAAGTGCGAATCGGAAACGCCTATCGAAACTTTTATCTACATCAGGATAGTAGGTCAACGGGAAGTACTACATATAAAAGCTGACCAACTTAAGTTAAAAATGTTATACCACACTAAGGAAAGTAAAATACTTATTAAGAAAAACGTACAAGAATTTGAACGTAGTGGGATTTGAACCCGCGCCTCTTTAGAAACCGTTTAAACGCTCCGACCAACTAAGCCATACGTTCTTATCGAGCTTCTTCGAAATTCGTTATACAAAATAAAATTGAAACTTATTTATATTCATGCTAACAACGAACGAACTAACTATAGACCTGGTATAGACTAGACCTGGTATACTAGTACCAACCAATATTTGGTATTAATTTCAGCTTCAAACCTCCACGCGATCTCGACCCTAACACAATAAATCTCGAATTTTCAAATATATTATCTCGTTGTATTTATAATATTATTGTAACCCAATTGGGAAGTTATTCACCCCATATATAAAGACTGATTCGACAAACGTCATGAAATAAGCCCAAAACGAAAAAAAAGGGCCCAAAACTCGAGGCTTAAACATTTTTGTTTAGTTTGGCTTAAAATGTTGTTTAGTTTTTTTTAGTTACTTTACATATTTTTATCTTAAGCATCACTTTCATTAATATTAGTCATCAGGTCTAAGAAATTTACTAACCAGCACATTTTATCTTATCTGCTCATAATCTGACCGCAATTAGGTCACGTACCTTCGCACACTTGAAACAAAAACATTATATAACGCGAAACAATTAATAATAAAATAAAAGTAATGTAATAAAAAGCATTATGTTAAGGTTATTTTTAGTTGACGAGAAATTTGACATGGACAAACATACTCAAATATCATTCAATTCTAATATAATAAAAAAATTATAATATCCATATCTATCCTAGAAGAATTTTATCGTCTTCCGATTTTCGACCGTTTAAGTTAGTGCATGTTGAATAGCAAATATTTTAAGACAGTGACGCTAAAAATAAGCCTTGTATTTCTTTCTAAGTTACTTTGTTACTTCGATTATCGAGCGAAGCTTAACATTTTTTATTAGTGTATTAAGTTTAGTTATGAGGTTTTTTATTATTTTTCCCCCTTCCGCTATCTCACCTCAATAGGTTAAGGGCTGCTCTAAAGAAAATATATTTGAATGAAAATCGAACCTACTCCCATTGAATGAGCAATTTTTTTTTGCAACTCCGCTGCAACGATGTCACAATCATACATAATTTACGAGTATAAATAAGTAAATATTCAAATTATAACATCCAATTAACCTTCCCTCTGTGATTAAAGCTAGTACCTTGTACCTAGAACCTATGTTTTGCATATTTACATACTGTAATTAACTGCAGATAGCCATAACTCAGTTTCATAATATGAAACGCTTTTCGTATTATGAGAATATATTGTTTTGAATAAAACTATTTTAACCGGATTAATCGCGTATATTTGGTATTTTTAT
>DVQM01001640.1:0-11571 GCA_018231645.1 Heliconius ricini | reverse complement strand
TATATATATATATATGCTAATATATTTACCTACATATATCAATATATATTTCAAAACTCTTATGTTGATGTAATATTTTTTATATCAATTATCTAATGTCGAAATTTCTTGGTAAGCTTATTGAAATGTAAAAGGCCGTGCTACATCTACTCGTACATAGAATAGAAATAATAATAGTAAAAATGAAAATTGCTTCACGCTGTATCTCCCTTATATCCATATAGCAGTTAGGCCAGAGGGAATCTAGTGTTATCTATCCGTTTCCTCCCAATTTGCAAAGATTGTGTGTTGGCAGGTGGAACTCAACGCCAAACTTTATCTTGTTACAAGTGAAGCTATAAAAGGAGCTTTCTAAGAAACCTCTATTCCAAGTTTTAGCTTTAGTCCTTTCAGCTATATACTATGTTTGCTGCTTACTTAATAACGATAAAGTTGTATGTATTGTTTGTATTAGTAAAAAAATATTTACTTTCTTGTTTCTTATACTTTCAATTGTGAGGGCAGAAAATGAAAACCTATGCCTTAATAGGCTAGAGCGCTTGGACGGTATCCAAGTGCCACGGGTTCGAATCCCAGGCAGTTAAAAGTTTTGTACGTATTTTAATTATTTTCCATTATTAACAATATCCCTGATATAGTATGAAGTTAAATAATAATAATTCTGCCTTACTATCTAATAGATACTCAAGTCTCCCACAAGCCATTTCAAAAGAAAGACGGAAAAACATTACAAGCAGAAGAAATTCATCTCAATTGTACATTATTTTGAAAAGCAAAACAAAGATTACAATATTTACATTATTCTTATATAACACAATTGTCAAACGCAGCAGCGGCGGATTCGTAATATATCACTGTAAGCATTACTACATATTGTTTAGGGTTCCGTAGGACAAACAAACAAATGCCCATGTTGAAAGACAGCTTCACGATATTGTATCACACATATAGCACAGGAAATCTAGTGCTGAGACATTCCATTTCCACTTTCTGCGAATTTAAGACTCAACGCTGCTTTTGTCTTGTCAGCAGATAGCTGAAAATTAATTTCCTTGAGAGAGAATCGAACACACACCCATCGTGTTTACAGTTAGCTGTGCTATGTGCTGCAGCATGACTATTATATTGTACGATAAGAACAGTAGTAAATAAATAGTTATGCCATCGTAGTGCGACTAAGCGCCACTGGGCGGCGTCTGATCGTAAAAAAATGGGAATCGAAATTATTTTAAAGATTGGGCGGATAAAAATTTATCTATAGGTCATTGTTTAAAAAAGCATAAATTAAAGTAAAAAAAGACGTATTAATATAAAGTCATTACTACCACGTGACATTTAAATAGAGGACAACACTGAACTTCACAGATACAGCAAAAAATCTACGGAACCTTTAAAAATAAAAAACTATTTGACATTAGCCAATTTTTATTGCGAACAAATATATGACACAAAAAAGGGGCACGATTACAGGAACGTGTAAATTAGGATTCGTCACGTTGAAATTATATATTATACAGTATTACCGCATTGTATAATTTCCTCCAGACCGGTCAAGGATGTATGGGAAATACATACATTTTTTTATTAGAATTTTACTTAGAAATTACCTTTTTATACAATAGTTTATACACCCTATTAGTTTATTATGTGTTTGTTATGTGCGGGATTCAATTTGAAGCTTGATTCATTTCTTTATCATGTACAACAGTATGAAAAAGAAATAATTTTCGTAGGTTAATATCTATACATAAGAAATGTATATGTAAATCAAGCATGCGATCACCGCCGTATATTTTCAATGTTTTGAATCCACGTGACTTTTACTCTAGACACGTTTTATACTTAAATATACAGTATTATCTTCACTTTAGTGTATTTTAACAACAGATATTTACATTGCTTTTACTTTCAATTGGGGTACTTAATATTTTATTGTCTTGATTATTTTATACTAGTTCTTACCGCCGCTCCGCCCTCGTGGTTAAATGTAAATAGCTAATGGTACGAATAGACTACCACAAAAATTCCAACAATACCGTCAAACATTAATATAGGTTGCCTACAGTTTACACTTGTACCGATTTTTGTATCCGAGGAGTGTCAGTTTGTAAGTGTAGGGACAGTTCACGGTATTGTGCATGGTACGATATATGCAAAATGTCAAAACTGGTTGAAAATTAGAGGCAGTCGTGGCGTGGCGGCACAAAGTGTGACTGTAAAACCGACTGGTTGTGGGTTCGATCCCACTCGAGGAAATGAAATATTTACTTAAATATAAATTTCCATTCCCTCGCTCTGGTGGTGTCGGCATTGAGTTCTGACACTTAACACGCAATGCCTCCAAAATTCGGCAGAAAGTGTGGAACGGAGAGTTGAGTGAAATTTTTGCAATTACACTAGACACTTAGACACAATGTGCACGACGACTATTGGTAGTACCTAATTATATAGACACTCGTTTCCATACAATAGACACGCGATGTATACACTGAGTATACGGTGTCGTAGTCTATTCGTATTTTTAAAGTTATGTATGACATATGATACATTCTAAGTGCCCGAGATAACTGACTGCAAATATAGCAGTGTAATTTAAAACGATTAACGTAATGTAATATAGTCCATAGCCTTTCTCGATACACAGACTGTCCAACATAAAATTAGTTGTTCAATTTGAACTTGCAGTTCCTGAGATAAGCGCGTCCAACCATACAAATTCTGAAGAATTTGTAGTATTGAGAATAGATTTTATAGTTGTATATAATTTAGATTTATCGCATTCAAAACCAAAGCGTAATTTAAAAGAACTAAGCCAATATCGATGGTAAACGAAGGATACACAAATTAAAAACATGGCGGACATTGTTAAATAAACAGCATGGTAAATAGTTACAATTTGTTAAACAAAAAACTAAGCTAACTTAAGATCGTCGTGCCGCAGCGGCACAACTGTGAACGTGAAGGTTGTAGGTTAAATTACCGCTTGAAGGAATAAAATATTTAATATTTATATTTCTTCGCTCAAGTAAAGCGTAGCCTAAGTTCCGCCACCCAAAACACAATGCCTCCAGAATTCGCCAGAAAGTAGGGAACGGAAGTACTTAATGAGAACAATTTGTATTAACGCTAAGTTTGCTGTTTTATATTTTTTTTAACATTTAAAAGTAAAAGTTCCCTGCGTGAATGTAACAAAATGCCTCAATTATTTAAACATGTCTTATCAAAAAAAATACGATAAAAAGAATACTAGTTCTGTTAAATAAATAGATGTTAAAAATAAAACGTTGACTCGACAAGTCAAAGTGAAACAAAAAACTTTTTAAAACGTATGTTGCAAAAGAAATCTGATGCAATATGTGAATTTATTATGTAGAGAAATTTCATAATTAAACGCCCTTGGAATAAAATCATTTACCATACGTAATTATCCTTCGTTTTTCTTATTTTTCATTATCCATATAAACAATACGTCTCCCTCTGCTGGGTTAGCAGAGGGAGACGTATTTTAAGACGCTTTGTTCCCCATGCAATGTATGCGCCCAATTTTTGAGACATCGGCCAATTAGCATGTTAAGTTGAAAAAACTGAATCGAATCTACAATCGTCGTGTTTACAACCAGACCCTGTATCACTGCGCCACAACCGCCTCAATATAATATTTCTTTTAGTTAATTTCATTAAACTATGTAGACGAATCGTATGTGAAAACTAGTTATTATAAACTGAATCGATTGTCGAAGTGAACTACAATCCCCATAAACCCAAAGTACTTACAAGAAAACCAAATAAAAAATATGATTCCTTTACATTAATAGAGGGACGATCGTCCGATCGCCGACGAAAGTTATTATATCTGGTGATAACCAAAAAACTTTAGTTTTGGCTGTATGAAAACCAGATACAATGATACATTGAGTCTTTAGTAGCTAAAATTTAATTTTCAATTGAATGAGGCTTAGGATTAACCATTTACTTTTTTTTTAAAGTTATTGTTGCTATAGCAATTGCTTGGAGGTTCAAATCCATTGTAAAGTCCTTCCTTACTGATCACTTAGCACTTTTTTAAGTTCTACCAAATAATATGTGTATATAATATTTGAAAAAAATCTTTGTTTCAAGAGTATGTATAAAAATAATTTCTGTTGTGGCGCTATGACACAGCCAGTGATGACTGCAAACGCGACGGTTGTGAGTTCGATCTCCACCGAGGCACTGATTTATATTCATTTCCCTGCTATGGTAAGACAGTGACTTCGGGTTCCGTCATAAGTCATATGCATGTTTCGAATTTGGACAATGAAAGAAGAAAATGAAGAAGAAAAAAAAACTTCAAAGATTAATAAATTATGAAGTGCTGGGAGTAATGATGTCACTTATTGTTTTGTTTACGCCAAATTGTTTCTACTATTTTGTTTGTTTTTGTGTGACAATTTAGCTTTTGTCTCTTTTTTTCTAATTAACCGCTTTCGTGTGTTCTCCATACGAGGTGACATGGACAAAGTGATCGATGCTTAGCAGATTACTTAGCCAAAAGTCACTTTTTTATAACTTTTCACCTACACGTTTTGTCCAACTCATATAAAAAAAAACCATATAAACATAAAATCTCTGTTATTCTTCTAAATTTCCTAACATATTTGACAGATCACTGACAGCTATATCTATAATCAAATTCGATATATTCCACGGTACCTAACTGTGACCAGAATTATTTTGGGTTGTGACCCGAAACCGTGTAAGAAAAAAAAATATATATTTATATGACATTCTTTCAGTTGTTTCACAGCGGACGCGGAGTCGCAGGTAAAAACTAGCCATTCATAAATGTAAGCTTTTAATTATACATGCATTTACACAGGATGTAGTGCGGTCACTCTATACAGCTGTATGTATGTATGAGACGATCGATTTCTAAAATTTAAATTACTATTTCGCATAAGGCACCGACGTATTGGTCTCTGAAAGGTTTTACCGGAAACCGCATATTTTGAAGTATTTGTACAGCTTCACTCTGTATCCCGCTTACAGCAGGATAGGTAGATTAAACCTAGTGTTGAAACGCACCATACGCTGCCTAACTATCGAGACATTGTGTGTTGAGTGTCGGAACTTAACGCCGTCCTTTGTCTTAATGACAGAGTGGAGAAAATTAAAAATATTCTGTGTGAAAATCGAACTCACAACCCCTCTAAATCATTTCCCTGAGTGTAAATAAAAATCATAACCACCTCGTATATAGGCTTATACCTCTTGAGTAACTCTCCAAATCAACAGAATTTCGATTGGACTTTACTGGTAGTTAATCGACGTGGTCATTATATGTTCGGGTCTTGAAGCATAGGTATATGTATTATTTACAACATATGCAAGTTCGCCTCGCCTTTCTTTTATTTAACAACATTTAAATGTATTTAGGGAAATTTATAAGGGGATATTAGGGGAATTATTTAAATATTTTCGGATTTTATTTGATTTTTCTCGTCAAAAATGGTACGTACACACGGTGCGGCAAACGCGATTTGGTCCCACGTAAAAGCCCTATCCTGTGGAGTGATAAAAATGTTGCTCCATAACCTCTGCTGTCTCTAAATGAAAATCCTTTGTAATAGTTTAAAGTTTTCCGGATAAGCCTGGACTGACAGACAAAAAAAATGTATGTTTGATTATTAGTATTATGTAACACTTGAAAAGATTCGGTTATTTTGGAAATCACAGACAGACACTTTAATTTTATTTATAATAATGTAAGTATAGATGGCATAAATTATTATTAATAAAAGAGAATCTAGAAAAAGCAATGAAAGAGACGACTAATATACTTAATAAAAAAATACTAAAGTAAATGCAAATAACAATATTACACATTTACTATCACTGTTTTTGTTGCTGTCGAAGAGTAGTTTGAAATATTTATAAAGATAGATATAAATTTTATCAATAGAATTTGGTAATTTCCATTTCTTCACTTTCGTAACTAGACAAAGCGCTTCATTTAGTGCCGTCATTCAACATGCCATGTCTTGAAAATTAGGCGGAAAGTGAGAAATAAAGGGTCTTTATACTAGATTGTCTTTGCCTACCTGATCTGATTCTGTGCCAGATAGGTGCAAAATCAGAAAAGTTGAGAAAAACTGAGGCTGTTGTAGCCCGGTAGCACAAGATAGTGACTGTAAACGCGACTGTTATGGGTTCGATTCGACTTGGAGGAATGAAATATTTATTATTTTCATTTCCTTGCTCTAGTAAGGATACAGTGCGTGGCGTTGATTTTAGCTCACTCACTGTATCCTTACTAGAGCAAGGAAATGAAAATTATTGTATTTAAATTATTTGATAGACAAAACACGGCAATACACAATGTGGCCGGAAAGTAAGAAACAGAGAATCTTAAGGCTAGGGTCCTACTGCCTACTATACTTAGCGGAAAAAGAAAATGCGGGATAAAGTGAAAATGGAGCATGCAAGGAAAAAAGCTGCATGAGAAATGCAATAATTTTTAGTATAAACCCTTAAAAAAAAAATTAAAAGGACTTGGGTTGTTTCTTTCCCTTTTTGTGTTGTTGGTGCAGTTTGATATCTTTTTTTATTACTTTTAAACTTTACCTAAATATTATTTTTTATATAAATTTATTGTTTAAAAAGTAAACAAGCTTTAACTTGGAGAATTGTGAACGTGTAGTACAGTACCTACAATTGTCAAGATCGTTTGGACAACATCTAAAAAAAGTTATTTCATCCATTCATTTCAGCTAAATTTTATTGAATTTTAAATATATAAAGTACATGAAAAGTCTAAGATAAGTAAAAGAAGATACATAAACTGTGTCCCACACGTAGCAGAGTAGGCAAACGGAACCTAACGTTAAGATACTCTGTTCTTAATTTTTCGCCAAATTCCTGAAGCTTTGCGTGTTGAATGACGGTTTTGTCAGCTTACCAGAATGAAAAAATAAAAATATTAAATATTTCCTCGAGTAGGAACCGAACCCACAACCAGTCACATTTACAGTCGCATGCTTGTGCGCCACGATGACCTCGACTCTATTATATACAGATACATATTTAAAAAGTTTATTTACCTCTAAATATATTCTTGTACTCGCTGCGCATCTTCGTTGACCTGGAATTACAAATGTATATATGATAAAGTTCTAGAAAGATTTTGTTATTTTTTTTGCGTCTATACTAAAATATTTTATTATACTGCCTAATAATTATGGCGAATAGCTTAACGACTCAAGTGCCACCGATATATTTTTTTAAATTTATATTCTTCTGAAAACGGGTCAATAATGTACGAGTCAATATGTCGGTAATCCATACCATACATAGCTACATACAAAAACCAATCGATGGAGGGCCGTCGAGGCGGAGTTAAACATCATTAGCTATAATCTCCATAAATCCGGATTTGATTCTCAATCGCGCTAATAAAGCAAAGAGTGACGTTGTGATAGACCACTTATCGTGCAATGTCTCGAAATTTCGTGCGTGAAGAACAAAGTGTCATAACACAAGGTTCGCTTTGTCTTCGCAGCTCTGTGAAGCTGCTAAAATGCTCTCTCGCAGCGTGAGGCTGTTGGAACGCTATATTGAAAATTACTTTAGGAGATCAGTCGTGGCGTAGGGTCACAAGCTTATGACTGTAGTCGCGACAGTTCAATTTCTCTTCACTCCAGGAAATGAGATATTTAATATTATCGTTTCTTTAGTTTGATATTGAGTGCGGCGTTGAGTTCCGCCGCTCATCACGCAATGACTCCAGAAATCGGCGGAAAATGGAGAACGGAGTAACTTAACACTAGGTACTTTTTTATGGGACACGGCTACGTGCTGCTCTACGTGTCCACATTAGATCAACTATGTGCGACTTTCATTGATACTAAAATTATCCTTTTCCTAACTCGCGAATAATAGTTTAAAAATAAATTGGCTGCTTTTTTTACTATAATTGCTATTAATAAACTATATTATAATATCATCTAATAATAAATAAATTAAAGTCGTCATGTCACAGGGGCACAAGCTTGCGTCTGTAAACGCGACGATTGTGGGTTGAATTCCCGCAGTTTTTGACGCTTTGGTAACGAGGCAAAGCAGAGTTGAATTTCGTCACTCAACTCGCAATGCCTCAATAATTCAGTGGAAAGAAGGGAACGGAAGTGAAGTGAAGTGGACACTAAGTTAATAAGTTCACTCTGCCTACCCCGCTATGTGCGGGATACAGCGTGAAGCTTAAAAATATAATTCATAAAATATTTATATAGCAAATTTGGAATTATTAACATAAGATTATTGATAAAATATATACCACATATTCCCTCTTTTCCTTCGCCAAAGTAAATTAGTCTTATAACTACCGCGTGCAGCAAGACACGTATCAACTGAGTCATGGTAGGGTCGGTCATTTATCGATATTAAAGATGTCATATGTCGCTGTATCTCGTATGTAGCAGGGTTAGCAGAGAGAAGTAGTGAGTGGCGGTACTTAACGCCCCGCTTAGTATCTGAACACTTAAAATTAGAGGCGGTCGTGACGCAATAGCATAAGCGTGTTACTTTGAACGTAACGGTTGTGGGTCCGATTTCCACTTGTGGTATAAATAAATAATTTTCGTAATGAATTATTATTTATTTATATTTTCATTTCTTCGCTGTGGTAACCAGGCAAAGCGCGGCGTTGAGTTCCACCACTCAACACCTAAAATTAAACATTCGGCGCATAGTGTGGCAAGGAAATGTCCTAACATTAGTTTTCCTCTGCCTACCTTGCTATATGCGGTATTTTGTATACAAGAAGCTTAAAAATTAAGCCTCTTTTTTATAGCTCGCGTATTTTCCTTATTTAGAAAAATATAAGAATCTAGTGTTATTGAGCCCCATTCCTCACTCTCCACCTTCGTCTGAAGAGCAGCGTAACTCATCGGCATTCTTTGTCCAGCAAATTAGAACCCAAAATTGTCGCGAACACATTGCGATCTCATATGCGCCATTTCCAAATTTTTCGTCAAAAATATAAATGGGAAAAGAACTTGCTACCTCCAATAATGTGAAGAATAGATACAGCTACAAACAAAATGTATGAACATAAAAAATAATAAAAGCATATAAAACGTTCGCTTAAGTTCAGTTTAATGGGTATGATTGATTGTGCCCTGTTACGTACTTCTATCAATTGGCAATGCATCATGGAAGTGCATGTTGCAGTTAAATCAGATATTTTAGTGATATTTATTAAAACCATCTTTACGCTTTATTCTACATAGTAGGTTAAGCAGAGGGAAAATAGTCTGTACCTGTGTTGAATGACGGAACTCAAACCCGCTCTTTATCTACGAGAGCGAGAACGCTAATATTAAATGCAGCAATGCGCTATGCAGCGTAGAAATAAAAATAAAAAAAGCGGCGTTGAGTTCCGTCACTCAACTCGCAATTCTTCCAGAAATCGGTGGAAAATAGGCAACGGAGGGTCTTAACACTACTTTCACTCTGCAAACCCCGCTGTGTGTGGGATACAACGTGAAGCTTTAAAAAATAAACACAGACACTAAACTAAATGACTGATATCACATTAAGCCTGCAACATCCACTTTTTACACGTACAACTATAATATATACTTGAAGTAACTTAAGGTTACAATTTTTCAAATTCATGAAGAATATATTAAGAATAAAGGAGAGCAGAGTTTTTATCTTAATATGATTTTTTTTCTATTCAAATGTGTCGAATACATAATTAATTTGGCGCAGTATCGAATTCTCACTGTAAATATTAATTCAGTTTTATAGAGAAAATTGAAAACTGAAGTGCACTATCGTACGCCATATGGTTAAATAAGTGCAATTTCTGTACAAATACGAGTGTAAAAAAAACAAAAAAATACGAGTGTAAATTATAAGTATTTACAGAAATTGTACTTATTTTAATTTTTTTGTAAAACAAAGTACTTTTTGGTTTTTTTTAAATTTTTTTTTGATTTGTTGTATAAAATATTGGACTTTTTCTTAAAAAACGTGAGTTTTGAAAATGATCACTGTCATAATTTTTTAAACGCGTCAATTGCAAGTAGAAAATAGACGCAAGTTCGTTTTCTGGTAATTTTAAATACCAAGGTTTTGTTGACATATAACGTATATTCATTTTTATTCTCTTAGGAAGTATAAAATAGACATAGATAAAACAATATATTATAACATACATTAAAATAACTAAAATAAATGATTATAATTTTTAAATGATATTATTACCTACAATTTATTATGATGCTATATTGTCTGTAATTTAATTATTTAAACGAGTGTTACAAATAAATAAAATAAAACCAGTTATTTACTATGTTTATTTTATACACAGATATACTCAAACTCCATCAGAAAAGATCTAGCATACATTTTTAATATGGAATTCAAAGAGACGGCTCTATATATACGCCGGCATCGAGAGTAGACGGTTAGTTCAGGCCAATGCCTTATTGCGTACGCGCACATTTTCAAAAAGTGATCGATATTTCTACTTTTTTCTTCGTATTAATCCCAGATTTTTGATATTTTGTCTATTTTTCTACTTTCAACGTGACAGTGATTGTGATTTATTTTCCCGCGTGCGGTAACGATTTTTATATATAAAGGTAATTCTATTTATATTTTTTTTAATATTTTTTTTATTAATTCATTTAATATAATTATTTTTTAATCAATAATCATATTATAAGATAAGTAACATTTTTATCCATATATTTAAAATAATTTTAAAAAAATGCATGTAAATAGTAAAAGTTATAGAAAAAAAAGAATGACGCAATAAATACTACGTATTTCTATTCTACTCTAGGAATCTATGAACTATTGTGTAAGTGAAAGATAACGTTAATTTTACACGCAACAGATGTGCGGATACTTTTAATTTTAATTTTTTTGGCCCAAATATTAAAAAAATATCTTTTTTGTGTCAAAATTTGTAATATTCTAAATAAAAAATTTTGATTAAAAAACATAAGTTTAAATATTAAAGTTATGATATATACTATGTATATTTTTGTTAATTTTGATGAACTCGTACAATGCTTAAATTAAACAATAAAATGTAATATTTTTTTAATGGAGTTCAAAATTTTTATTAGTAAAGATGTATGATTCTATTTTGAATATTAAATAAATAAGTAACCTATATAAAATAAAGTGTATGCTATAATATTATCATAAAAGACTCCAATAAATAATTTGGCCTATATAAGACCGTAGTGGCGAAGTGGGAATATATCTTAGTGACGATTGTGGATTCAATTTTCGCTCGGGGCAATGAATATATTCCATTTAGCTCCGGCAAGGCAGTGTTGAAATGTACCAAGCAATACAAAATGACTTGAAAATTAGGCAGAATGTGTGAGGAACGGCGTGTCTTACTATAGGTCCCTCTGCCTACCCTTCTTTAAAAAATTAAATTAAAATTGTTATTATTTAACATAACAAATAACTTAATGTTTTATAGGCCAGTCGTGGCGCAGGGGCACAAAATTTGACTGTAAAACCGACTGGTTGTGGGTTCGATCACCACTCGAGGAGATGAAATAT
>DVQM01001639.1:0-11571 GCA_018231645.1 Heliconius ricini | reverse complement strand
TATACATATATATATATTTATATATATATATACTATTATAACTTACAAATAGGCGCTATTTAGGACTTTATTTCTATAGTAATAAGGTTCTCAATAAAATGTATGATATGTCATCGAGTTAAGCGTAAACGATTCAGACTCATGTCATGCCATTATGGGGAATGAACAGCCTATCAAGTCTTGTCACGTGTTTATATTATTGCTGCGGTAAGAGGGACCTAGCGTCGATTCCTGACTAATATAAAACAGTCAAAGAGGGGGAGTGCTAAGAGTTTCCCACTTTCTGCTGAATTTTCAAGGTACCTGTTGAGTGGCAACACATAACACATTCTTTGCCTTGTTACCAGAGCGAGGATATGAAAATATTAATTATTATTAATCATTCATACCCCCGAGTGAGAATCTACCCACGACCTTCGCATTTACAGTCACATACTTTCGAAACTGCGTGACAAAATGCGTCTCCAAATTCTAATTATAAAATATATACCACTTAAGCCTCGTCCACGGAAACAGCTGCTTATTTATATTTGAACCTATGTTACACTGTAGTTACGTGAGTAGGTAGAAAAAATCTAATAAATCATTCCTCTTTCGTCAAAAGTCCGCTACTTTACGTTTATTTGTTTATTAGATTCAAAATGTGATCTGGCCAAATTATTTAAAAGACTAAACTAGAAAATTTTATCTTTTTTTTTTAAATATATTTTTAAGGAATAAAATATAGTATATAAATATGTATGAATACTGAAGCATGTAAAAAATGGCGTACTGATTTTTATAACCTTATAAGGCCAACGTACCATGACTTTTATGCATATCATTCATCTTCATTAAAAAGTATTTTGCTCGTCAGCCAATATTTAGGACATAGAACTGTTCGCATTATTATATTTATTTAAACTACTAACGGAATGGAATGTGAAGAGTGAAATCATTATCGTTCATCCAGAAAAGTTTTTTGATTTAATTAGACCAGATTCGTTAATGAAAAATTTTAACTCGTATATTTGTAACAGCTTTACAATTTGAAATAAATTATTTTAAAAAATATCTGCTTATTGATAAGACACTGCGTGCTGAGTGACGCCAAAGAGAGCAGAGAAAGATAATAATATCGAATTTCGAAATGACATCCATGAAATAGACTAAAGCTATATGCTAAATCCATTTTTTTTTGTTTTAAGGATTCCGTACATTTTAAGGAAAGAAGGAATTCTTTAAGATCACTTTGTTGTCCGTCTTTTAAGAATCTTTATCTCGGGAACGCTTGGAGATATTGAGTTCAGACCATATACTCAGAACTACGATCTTGATGATTTCCTTAAAAAAACCATTTACTGAAAAAAAGATAAAGCGCAAGGCAACACGTATTTTGACACTATAAATGGAATCAAAAAAATTATACGCAAAATAATACTCCGGTTGGCCTACAATTATACAATTTGGCAGCTAGCATCTACGGTTAGTACTAGTTCAGGAAAAAAATCTGAAAACTGTATATTTGTGGTTAAATCTTAAAAAATAATAGTCTTAAAAGATGTACGAAATTTGATATTAAAGCGGCTACTTTCCGTGAGGTATTAGATAAAAGAGCTCTGGCTAAGCTTAAGCTTGAATTTCAGAAAAACCTCAAACCCTCCAATTTTTGTACGGAATCCTCGGCGGGCGAGATCAACTCGCACTTGTCCGTTTGTTTTTCCATTTTTAATGTGAAGTCAACACTTAGTAAAGAAAAATGCTTTGTTTAGAAAACATATAATAATTTAACGTAGCAGGATTAGAACTCGCGCTCACAAACTTGCCCAAAGAAGAGTATCTCCAATGCCTATAAATACAGGCGCTCGCATCACATTAGCGAGGACTGTAGCATAGGACGTGTTTGCAAGGTAATTTTCAGATGTGATAACGTCCACAAATAAGACGTAGCCCTATGGAGTAAGTTCCGTATTAATTCAATTTGATTGGGTTTATTTTGAAAATTCGTGCCGAATTGAACTGGAACATTTAAAAGCCTTTCGCTTAACTCTGTCAACTGTAATTGAAGGCATAAATTAAATATTTAATACACGCCTGTAGTTTAATTTATAAATATGTAACAATGTCTATTAGTAAGTATTAAAATAGTCACTACCAAAATACAAAACTTTCTGACTCTTTTTATATATCTAATTGTAGAAGGCTCTAGGGACATCTAGCCTTTCATAGGTGTCCTTTTAAATTTTTAGAAAAAGAAATCCAAAAATTCAATCATTGTGTGCTAAACGTGTTTTTAATGTTCAAATCTACCAACATAATTGAACATAATGTAAGCCGTTGCTGCTTATAAAGATCTAATATAATAAATATTTATATTTAAAATTTACAAGCATTTTTTATCGTCTGATGAAAGTGTATTATTCATTACAAAGAAAAAAATATATATTTCTAAGAGAATTGAATGTATTTAAAAAACGTATTAAATTTATATGAAAATATGATTTTTAGAAATTTTGACTGTCCCATCAAAAGTATCTTAATCTAGGTTCCCTCTCTCTGCCCACCACGCTATTCGGGATACAGCGTGATAATATAAAACATTCTATTTTTTCATCTAGTATAACTAAGTGTCTAGTGTTAAAACACTTCATTCTCTACTTTTCCAAATTTTAAATTAAGAAATAACCCAATGCCCAATTAAACGCAGGTAAATGAATTGTTCTGTAGTAGAAAATTGAAGTTTGTGGGGTAATGAACTACGTTGATTGGCTTTTCTGTTGATTTTCCGGCTGAGGCGGCCTAATTATATAGACAGTCTCAAAATTTAATTTAGTCTGTGCTCTACAAAACTAGGGTATTTAGGTAGTGCAAGTTTGATTACCACTTAAATATGTTATATTATTAGTCTAATCTATTACACAACGAGAAATCGTTGATTTCGGATATACTTGTGATTTGTAGGACCGTTATTTTAACACAAATAGTAAATGAGTAATACCTATAAACCATTTTAGTATTTCAAAGGCAATAACGTCGTTAAAAACGTGACTTTCGTGAAAGACATTTGACGCTTAGTCTGCTCTCGTTTGTATAATATTGTAACTAAAATGAGATGAGCTGTTTTTCTTTAGCACTTAAGTCCTCATCTACTTTACTTTCACGATAAATTGCTAAACAGATTTAGATGAAAATTTACTTACCTAGGAATTTGAATTTTTTTTTGAGTGGGTACATATGTGAACACAAAAATATACTTGTTATGAAAACATATATAAATTCGAATTTCGCGAGATCTGAACCCGCGCCTCTTTGGCAACCGTCCAAGCGCTCTGACAAACTAAGCCATACGTTCTCGTCGAGCTATGTCGCTTGTTACAACTTATTTATGTTGTTAGCATCTGTGTAATGGCATTTTACGAATTCCCGCTTCTCAAAGATTTACTAATTACTTAGAATTATAGTTTTATATTATAGGCAAGAGGGAACACTATTTTTAAATATATTTTTTTTGTGACATTTTTAAACTTTTTTTTTACTAAGAAAAGAAAAATACTTATTAAGAAAACGTATAATAATTTTAACGTAGAGGGATTTGAACCCGCGCCTCTTTGGACACCGTCCGCCGCCTTAAATATACATTTAAAAAGTCAAGGTGATTTTACCAAATTTCCAAGAGAGTTAAATAGGAGTTGACATTTTAATGATAAAAAATATGAAAATAAATAAATAAATCAGCTTCACGATGTATCCTGCACATATGAGGGTAAGCAGAGGGAACCTAATTAAGACACTCCGTTCCCCACTTTCTGCCGAATTCTGGAGGCTTTGCGTGTTGTGTGGGAGAGATCAATGGTGCGCTTAGCCTCGACACCAGAGCGAAGAAATGGAAATATAAATTTAAGTAAATATTTCATCTCTTCGAGTGGGGATCGACCCCACAACCAGTCGCGTTTACAGTAACACTTTGTGCCCCTGCAGCACGACTGGCCTTTATTAATTGGCTTAATTGAAAGCCACGTGCAAAACTGCGAGCGAAATTCGGATAAATAAAACTAAATGGTATTCATTTCATACTTACTGAAACTGTTAATAAATAAATTATTTTTAAATTATATACCATGAATAGCTAGCGGCTATGAAACCAATGCTGATGAAGTGGGTCAACCGACTTCGTTCTCATTCAAGCCCTAACCGTTGCGTTAATATAGAATACGGCATTCGATTGCTGTAAAAATTGTGCTGAGAAATATTCTGTGCTCCACAAAGTAACTACAATCACATATTTTCTATAATATTCGTTCAATAGAAGCTTTTAATTGAAATTGCACGGTGGATGTTCATCTTAATCATTGATAGTTCGCTTCTTTTATGCTCAAGAATAAAATAGATAAATCAGCTTCACGCTATTTGCCACATATAGCAGGCTACGCAGAGAGAATTAAGACACTCCGTTGTCTGCTTTTCGCCTTCGAGGCATGTTGAGTGGTGAAACTCATACCAGGCTTTTGCTTTAGTGTCAGAGCAAAGTCATAAAAATATAAATAAATAATAATTCACTCCCCGGAGCGGGGATCGATCTAACAAGTATCACGTTACTGTTACTTCTTGTGCCCCCACACCACGGCGGCCTCTCATGTTCAATATACTTTCAAGCTTTTCACGTGTATTAATCGCGTACATGGCGACAATGGCCATCTCAGCCTATAAATATACGTCTTTAATCCTGTTTCATGATCATCGCCCTCCAAGGGTTTCGTACTAATTTCAGGATTTGAATCAAGGTTGAAATTTGAGCATGTACTACTTATAAATGTCCTTTAAATTTACAAGCGTATGCAATTATTTTGTATAAAAATGATGAAAATGAATAGAAAATATATGTACTTGATAAGTAAGATCTATGATTTTCACGATTATTGCACATTTAAATGAAAATATATATAACGGGACCAATCCCATATATTTAGTATTATTCAAAGGGCTTATTTTTTTTTTTCAAAGAGTAGACTGAGGTGGCATTCGTCTGTCAGTTGACATTACTATTATATCAAACTACCGCCAACGATTTCTTAATTGCCTCGCGTACTGCCCTAGATTTCTGCAGAATGAGCTGACTGTATCTTGTCTCCTGGTATGATGGATTTGAGACCTCAAAAATTTTTTGGGTGGGTTCCGGATGGTAGAAAGTTTTCAATCATCTTCGTCTATTGAAATTAGCACGTCTTTACCAACTTGAAGAATGAAGACCAACGGGAAATGCACCTTATAAAAGTGGACATGGGTGCACATGCATTTATACATCAAGATGTATGAAATAAAGTATAAATATAAGTTTGTAATGTTTTTTCAATGAAATTCCTTTAAATTTTAAGTTTTCAGACTTTTCTCTTTACTTGTATTGTAAGTTCTCGCGTCGTGTCAAATTTCATTACTGCAGGTTCACAAGAAATGTCCTAAAGATTGATTACACGGCGATTTTCCTAAAAAAACCAACTAAATTCTTGCATAAACGCTTGTATCTTTTCCTTGCGTTCACTTAGAAGTTTGATTTTCTCTATGATTCAATGGACGTAGTTCTGAATATTTGATAATAATTACAGCTTGACAAAGAATAAAGTGATCTTATAAGGGTTCCGTTTTTGCCTTTTGAAGAACGGATCCTAAAAAACGGGTTAAATATATCAATGCATGCGTAAATATTTTTTACAAATTTTGATATTGTCTCTTGAAATATTTCAAATCATCGATCGTCATAAAGCTTGCACTCACAACATAAATATATACAAATTTAGATTTTCTTCCCACATTTACCTTAGTTGATGTAAGAAGCCTCGAAGGTTACCCAATTTACCTCTCACTATGAAAGCCTGTCGAACACGTAGCGCGCACGTAACGCAGCTAGATTATACTGGATCGTAGAGATCTTGCTCACGCTTGTAAGACATTGAACACGAGATTACGTTATGCTCATGCTTTTCTATGAATTTTTTTTAAAAAGTAAAATAAATAGTGAAATTCTGTATGAATTTTTTGTATTTTAGTAGGATTTATGTTTTTATTTTACAGGTGTATTCTGTATTTTGTAAGATATAACTTCAAAATAAGTTTTGCATTTATAAACACATATATTTATTTATAGTTTTGGCGTTAAACTATAATTTTAATCAATTATTTAATTTCATTATATTTAAGTAGATTAATGAAAATGTGTTTAAATTAAATTGTGTAGCATGTTTATATTATTTACTTTTGGGCTAAAGTTACGATTTGCGTGGAATATATTAACGTTTATTTTTATTTTGAATGTTTGAGGCCAGTCGTGGCGCAGGGCCACAAACATGTGACTGTTATCGTGACAGGTATAAGTTTGATTTCCACTCCAAGAATTTAAATATTTAATATTTTCATTTCATAGCTCTGGTATCGAGACAAGCGCGGCGTTGAGTTTCAACGCAATACGCAATGGCTCCAGAAGTCGTCGGGAACTGGAGAGCCTAGTATTTTAACTCTATGCTCTTTGCTACATTGAGCATACACACACATACAGTGTGAAGCTGAAAAAAAATGTTTGTCATTTACTCAGTTCCCCGCTTTCATTCACATAGAGATTATGATATTTCAAAATTTTTAAAGTGTTATCCCATATTTAAGAAAGAAAAATACTTAAAAAACATATAAAACTTTTAACGTAGCGAGATTTGAACCCGTGCCTTTATAGAAATCGTCCAAGCGCTCTCTCCAACTAAGCTGTTGTGATCGAGCTACATAGAATTTTTTATATGCTACAAATTATGTATGTTGCATTTCTGTAGAGCGATTTTTCAAATTTCCGGTACCCAAGAATAATTACTTAGATTTATCGTTTGACTCGTATTAGTAACAGTCATTGTGGGTTCGATTCTCGGTAAAGAATTATCTGTACTTTACCGCTCTGGTATCAATACTACTCTATTAAACGGGAAATAACTTCTTTACAACATTATTAAAGTCAATTTTATCAAAAGTTGTTAAAATCAATATTTCATTCTGTAATTAATGACCTGGATCGTAGCTAAAAATGGCGCGAATCCGAGTTGGCATTTTGTGAAATTTTCACAGGTTTATTCTCCATACCAACTAATATTATGAAACCATTAATACCGCATAGCAGGGTAGTTAAAGATAGTCCAGTTTTAAGATACTTAGAACCCCACCCATCTAAATGTAGCGGAACCCAATACCACGTTTTTTTACCAGAGCGGGGTAACTAAAATATTGTAAACATAAATAGCATTGAATTCACAACCATCGTGCTTTCAGTCAGGCGCTGTTCCACTGGTCAAATAATATGATCCGTCAATTGAGTAGACGTACCTAGTGCTTTAACACGACACTAGTTATTAGACCAAAAAATTATAATAAAGTACTTCTTTTAAGATATTACATAGAAGTTTTTTTTATTAAAAGCCGATGTACATTTAAAAACCAAACAACAGATTAGAAATTGGCTTTTTTGGTTAAATATAAGTTGATAATGCTCCAGACGTTGTCACTGAACAAGAGGGGAATAGTTAACGAAGAGAATGTGTTAACTTAAAATGATATTGGTAATATTGAAGTCCTTTTTTATAGGTTCACGCTGTATCCCGCACATAGCAGGCTCGGCTTAGGAAACCTGGTGTAGAGACACTTCGTTCTTTATTTTCATGCGTTGAGTAGGGGGACTCAACGCCGCGTTTTGCTTCGACGCCAAATCGAAAAAAAATAAATCTTAAATATTTCATTTCCTCGCTTACAGTCATACTTTGTGCCACTGTAACATTAGACAATGTGTATTCTTATTTCAACATCTGTTTAAATCTATTTTATTTGAAGCGTCATTCGATAATTGTCTACATGGTCAGGTGGCGAAGGTACAAATCTTATCTATTTTTTTTCTTATTTCTTAAGTATAGAATAACACTTTAAAATTGTTTTAACTCTGTTACCTCTAAATTTTAATAATATTTAAGACTGAGTCATCCGATTACAATGATACAAGGTTCGAACAACTACATATATCACGAGGCAAAGCAATATTCAATAAGTATATAAACAAAAGGTGTTCGGGAAACCAATTACAGTATGATAGTTATGAGTATAATCCACACCTGGGATTGAAATTAGTTTTACTTCCTCGCTCTGGCAAGGCAAATTGCGTCGTTAAGTTCATTTAATGAATACGCAATGTCTTAATAAGTTACGTAAGTTTAGGGGTGGAACTCAACGCCGCACTTTGCCTCGTTACCAACGACAAAAATAAATAATTCATTCTTCCAAATGAAAATCCAACTGATAAGTCAACGTTTAAATTTCGAAAAAAAAAAAAATGATCGATCACTCAATTTACATCATCTTATACGTAAAATCCTTAACATAGAATGTATTTTACCTAAAGTGGAGAACGGAGTGTCTTAAGACTAGATTCTCTCTGCCTGCTGTGAGCGGGATACAGCGTGACGCTGATTTATTTATTTGACCTGCAAAATATTTTAATACAGTGGCAACATACTTATACAATGTCTATTTAGTATTTCATTTTTCTTCTCTAATACTCCATTAATAAAACTAAATCTTTAGCACGAGGAACTCTATGAATATTAATCATTTTTCTGACCTCAATTCTTTGGTGGGTATAATATAATTTATATATAGCTAAAAGTATTTTATTTTTCCTTTCTCTATACAATTAACAAGTTTTATTCTCTTTTTACCTAAGTTGTAAATTTAGGTCTCTACATGTGAGTATCAGTTTATTTTTATGTTTATCCTATTGGGTTAAATTTAAAAATAAAAAAATATGTTAACTCCATTCTTAGGAATTTCAAATAATATTGGACACTTAGTTGAAAAAATATTTTTAAAAACACATTAAAAAAATGATCAAGGCCGGCCCTGGCGCAGAGGCACAAAGTGTGACTGTAAAATCGACTGGTTGGGTGTTCGCCCCACTCGAGGAAGTGGAATATTTACTTATATTTATATTTTAAATTTTTAGTTCTGATGTCGAGGCCAACTGGTGTTGAGTTCCGCCACTCAGCACGCAATACCTCCAGAATTCGGCAGAAAATGGGGAACGGTGTGTCTTAGCACTAGGTTCCCTCTGCCTACCCTGCAGTGTGCAGGATACAGCTTCAAGCTGATTTAAATTTAATTTTTAATTCCCATAAGCTTCTCTTATGGCACATGCCGGTATGGCTAACCATAAAAAATATTTTCGAGATTTATTTTGACATTTTGCTATTTATTTGCCTTTTGTGATTTGAGGCCAGTCGCGGCGCAGTGGCACAAGGTGTGACTGTAGAACCGACTGGTTGTGGGTTCGATCCCCTCTCGAGGAGATGAAATATTTACTTCAATTTATATTTCCATTTCTTCGCTCTGGTGTCGAGGCAAAGCGCGGCATTGAGTTCTGCCACTCAACACGCAATGCCTCCAAAATTCGGCTGAAAGTGGGAATGGAGTGTCTTAACACTATGTTCCCTCTACCCTGTAGTGTGAGGGATACAGTGGGAAGCAATAGTAAATATTTTAGGAATTTTTAATAAAAGTGAGGCAGAATTACTAGGACTAGAATATTTTTGGTTAATCAACCATATACCACATATCGATATTATATTCTTTAAAAACCCTTTTTGTTCAGAAAAATCTATAATGGCAAAAAATATAATATATTCTTTTCTACTTTCAATTATTTTTATGTTATTGCCCGTTAAGCATCGTAACTCAGCGCCGCACTTTGTTTAATTACGAAGCCATATAAGTTAATTTACTTTTGTATCCATTCTCTGCATTTGGGACAATGGATTATATTTGTATCCTCATACTAATAAGACAAAGAGCAGCGTTGATTTCCAGCACTCACCAGACAAATAACGCATAAAGCTCGAACATAAGTGAGACATTACATTGATTCGACTTTTTAACGTTTCTTTTTTCTTCAATACATCACAACTTCGTCTACAATTCTTTAAAAGTTTAATCTATAAATAATTTACTTATTGGTAGAGACGACTACAATATATTTATAAGTGTACAATTTTATGTCAACAGAGATGTCAATATAAATGTAAATTTAAAATTTGAATTAGTACTTCGATAATTTTAATTTTTAAATGATTATTTGAAAAAAATACGCATTTCACGTATTAAAAATTAAACCCTTTTTTAAATATTTTTTTAGCTTTACACTTTATTCAGTATATAGGTTGGTAGGTAGAAGGAACCTAGTGTAGTTCTCCCCACACCGTTTTATTTTGAAAATGTTGGATGCTACTGGTGACTTAAGATAACTGCTTAGCAAAAATTAGAGCGATTAAAATAAAAACTATTATAGGAAGTCGAAAATTGGTATGGAGGAAAGAGAGCTCGAAGTTCATGTCATTCAGGGTATGAGAAGAAGCGAGATTTTCTATTTTACGTCACAAAGTCCATGTAAATAACGTAGCAGGCTACGACTTGTATAATTTTGTACACTATATTAAATCTTTTTAAATTATGAAAAGAAAAATTTTCATAAATAATATATAACATATATTATTCGAATAGGTTATATAGAATGTGGCGTAACAGCGTTCAGTCCGCCGCGCGCCGCTCTAACGCACGCACGTCGTTGTAGAGACTGTAGAGCTTATCCCGCTGAAAGATTTTGTCAAAATTTGAAAATTCTTTATCAAAGTCTATTTATTGTATTTGAAATGTGAAGTTTTGCAATGGTCATTGATGGAGTCGTTAGCAAGAGTGAACCCGGGGAGCGTGTTTATGCAGTGCCTGGTTGTTCTGGTAGCTATGTCAACCATGGGTCGTGGGTTCGTTGAGACTGAGGAGTTTATCAGTGATTTAGATATGCCTAGTGAGTATTTTTATATTTTATGAGTGACTTTTGAAAAGTTTTTAAGTTGCAGATAAGAAAGTTCCTGTGATATGAGCTATACATTTGTTTATTAAATTTTCTTGAGGAGTGTTATTTTTTCATTGGATTTTATTTAAAGCCATAGTTTGTTTAAATCAAGTATATTTATTTGGGTAGTTTTTCTGCAATTTTCTAATAGTATTGTAATATAAATAGGTTTCTACAGTAGATCACATAAAATAAATCAAAATTTTATAAATGTGTACTAAAAAGCTGGTATTTGTTCAATTTAAATACTTAAAATTAAGCTCTAAATATAAGACAAATATCAACGATTTTCATCAAAGAATGTTGGGTAGTACAAACAATATATTAAGGACATTTTAATTTAATATTGATTTCATGCTTTTTCTCAACACATGATAAGAAGAAGGAATCTAATATTAAGACACTCCGTTCTCAGCTTTTTGCTCGAATTTGAACTCAACGCCGCACGATTCGAGCTGAATTATTTCGACTCAAAATAGCCGTAGTACTAGATATCTGTTATTTAGATGTCTTTTAACTTAAAATGGACTTTTAACATTATCGCGTCAGATGAGAATATTCTTTCGGGTTTCTCTTTGAAATAAAATCGATATCAGCTTTATTTTATATATTTTTTTTTTTTGAGACCAGTCGTGGCGCAGTGGCACAAAGTGTGACTGTAAAACCGATTGGTT